>BLSH010446857.1:289212-302236 GCA_018402905.1 Glandirana rugosa | reverse complement strand
TCCCCACTAGTTTATGGTGGTTTTCTTTCGAGGTAAACACCCTTGTTTTACTATTTTTCAAACAAACCCACGTTGCAGCGTGCTGGCGCGTTAAGAGTAAGTTTAGCGTTGTCGTGACCTTCGACTTTTAACCAGCCCCGCCCTTCACAAGATACACGTACCATAACTTCACCAATTCACCCTAACAGTTTCACTTATCCGAAGAAAAAAGTTCCATCGCGTTTGATGTTACTACATGTCCCACCCGGTAAATATACCTATGTGGAATTATTTTACCCTAAAAGTTTCCCCCTCACATATACTAATGTGCCACAAACAGGAAGTTAATATCACCAACCATTCCCATTTTATTAAGGTGTATCCATATAAATGGCCCACCCTGTACATCATTGTAGTTTGCGCTACCTTGAAAAAAGAAGCCTATTCACTTTGACAATCCCACTTAACCACTTCAATACCATGCACATAGAACACTTCCCGCCCCGACCAATTTTCAGCTTCCAGTGCTGTTGCGATTTGAATGAGAATTGCGCGGTCGTGCGACGTTGCACCCAAACAAACTTTTTATCATTTTGTTCCCACAAATGGAGCTTTCTTTTGGTGGTATTTGATCACCCCTGTGGTTTTTATTTTTTGCGCTATAAATAAAAAAGACCAAAAATTTTGAAAAAAACAAATTTCTTTTTTTCTGTCACAAAACTTTGTATAAGTACATTTTCTCCATCACTGATGGGCACTGATGTGGCTACACTGATGGGCACTGATGAGGCTAGACTGACAGGCACTGAGGAGGCAGTACAGATTGACACTGATAAGGTTGCACTGATGATGGGGCACATATGCAGCACTGATGGGCAGCACTGATAAGCAAGACTGACGGGCACTGATACGTGGCACTGATATGCGGCACTGATGGACACTCATAGGCGGCACTGATAGATGGCACTGGGCACTGATAGGTGGCACTGCTGGGCACTGATAGGTGGCACTTTTAGGTGGCACAGGTGGGCACTGATAGGTGGCACAGGTGGGCACGGATAGGTGGCACAGATGGACACAGGTGGTCACTGATAGGTGGCACTGGTGGGCACTGGTGCATATAGGACTGTTAGGGATGGCACTGGCAGGCATCATATATGGGCATAGTGCCATCCCTACAGTGCACTGTATTGCCCTTTTCCTGGTGGTCTAGTGGTGGCTCCCTGGTGGTCCTGGGCGGCCTCCATGTTCCCTCCCTGGTGGTCCTGGATGGCCTCCTCATGGTGTCCAAGGGGGGGGGCTCCCTGGTGGTCCTGGTCGGCTCCCTGGTGGTCCAGTGGGGTGATCCTGAGGGGGGCTGCGCTGATAAACATTCAGCGCAGCCCCCCATCAGGAGAGCAGCCGATCGGCTCTCCACTTCTCAGGTCTGCAGACCTGAGCAGAGGAAAAGCCGATAAACGACTCTTCCTATTTACACTGTGATCAGCCATCTGATGGAAGCCTTTTACCTCGGTCAGTCAGACTGACCCGCGGCACCTCCGATCGCCGCGATGCGTGCCCCTGCAGGCGCGCAATTGCGGATTAACCTGAGACGTCCAGTCAGGATAATGAACCACCCGCCAGATGTCAATTGTTAATAGGCCGGGTGGGAAGTGGTTTTAAAGTAGTTGTGAACATACAATGTTATACACACTTTCTAATACAGTTATAAATACGCAGGCATCATAACTGCTTTTGCTTAGTTTGATAAATTATCTTTGTTACCTTTTTTGCAAGGTTAAAGTGGTTCTGCCCAGAATTTTTTTTTTTTGGCATCCACTCTTTTAATACTAAATAGATGTAACCTTTTGTTTCCTTACTTTCAAACCGCCTAGTAATTACATGTATTTTTTACTCACAATTTTGTTTCTCTCTCTGCTGGACTTTTCCATTTTAGGTGAGGGCACCTGAAGCCCATCCATAGTCTCTTGGCATCTCTTCCTGAAAGAAGTGCATGGTGGGTAACCATCATGCACTCCTCGATCTTGGTCCGCATTAAATAGTGTAATTTCCTGTCTAGAAATAACATGATTTTACAGTCCAGGGAAGCCCACTGACTCCTGGGAAATGATTAGTCACATCTCCCAGGAGGCCAGGGGAAGCAGGAAGTGAGGAAAAGAGCCTAGGACCAAAGAGGGGCAGATTACAGAGACCACCTAGCAACAAGCGAGTTAGGGTGAGTATACATTTTTTTTCCTTCAAAGGTAAATCTATATAGGCGAAAGACTTAAAAAATTTTTGGGTGGAACTCCGCTTTAATAAGTTATGTCATGTGACCATGCACCTCTTTTTCCTGATAGTGGGGCGGGGTTACAGGACACACAGTGTGCCTGTATTCCATAGTCAGTTTACCCTCAGGCAAGATGCAGGCTGTGCTTGAACAGGTGAAAGCAAGGTATAATTAAGAGGGGACATATGTCACAGGCAGACTATGATTGGTCAGGGGGTAGGGCGGCTGAACAAACTACCCAATACAGGCATGTTGTATGTCTGCACAATGCTTCTGAGTGGCCAGCCAAAGGATGAAAACTGAGAACGCTAACAGACATTAGCTTCTGTGCTTGGTGTGGTCAGTTTAGAACAAGGAAGAAAGGTGATTTGCAGTATCAATTAACCAGTTAAAGCAGACCTGGTTAGAGATGGGGGGAATGTTTTAATATGTGCAGGTCCTGCCCAGCATGCTCTGAGTGAGCCTTGTTGCACCCTCTTGGGCAACAGAGTCATCAACAAAGGTAGATTTTCCTGGATGACTGTTATTGCTTCTCCTGAGATAAGGAAACAAGTAGGAGCTTCCTTACCAATTTAAATGCCAATCTCAGTCTGCACAACCTCTGAAAAACATAAAATAATAAATAAAAATAAAAATACCCAAAATACCTCCTTATGACTGCAGTGCACTCTACTATTGTTGCTGCTATAACACTATACAGGTGATTTTGCAACACCCTCTGCATTAGTAGGCCTACTGAGGAAGCCCAATCATGGGATGTAACGCATATAGGTGGGAAGAGCTGAGCCCATGACATCATACCCAGGAAGCTGTGGTTAAATGAATGCATCATTTTCTATGGAAGTTTGTAATTGTTTTTAATCCTTTTTATACTGTGAGTCAATGTTAGGACAGAGAGCACTATGGTCCTCCTTCTTGTGCCTTTCATCATGGGGAGGTTCTGATTACTGAGCAATGATTAAGGAGTGGACCAGGTGGAGGAAGAATGTGGATCTGATGCCTGAGCAGTGTTACAGGCATATTAGACTCTGTAATGAGGCCTAAAGTGAAGGTGAGCAGGTTTTTCACCTAAAGGTGGGGGGCACCAGATACACTGCATGATAGAAGTTTGATGAATCACTGAATGCACCGCGGTGTATAGCACATAATTGGGACATCCATTACCAATGCCATAGCCACAGACATCCAACTGATGTGTGAGCAAGCATGATTGTACAATGAACGTCTACTGGAAGTTATGTACAGTGGCCAGAGAGTGAATGTGCATGCATGGATGTCTTCAGATAGTTTTATTTTTGTCAATTTATAGAATTTCAATTTAAAAAGTTTTTAAATCTGAAATGCTACACTAATCACACATAGCTTATCCCATGTCTTCTATAACTAGAAGGAAAATAAAAATATGTTTACTTGGTATATCTCGAGACACCAGAACATCTATTACAGTCATTCAGGAAAATCTACCTTTGTTAATGACTTTGCTGCCCAAGAGGATGCAGCAAGGTTCAATCAGAACATACTGAGCAAGACATACACATATTCATTCACCTTATCTTTAACCAGGTTTGCTTTAGCTGCTGTCAGAACAGCATTCTTTTTGTTTTTATTCTCTAGACTGCAGACTACATGAGTTGAACCACTTTAACATTGATGTATTTCTCCCTTCACAGTGTATCTGTGCTCCCTAGATCAATCACCACTAAAAGTTGTTGTTCTAACAATATGTGTAGTAGTCTCACTTGAAATACAATTTAAAAAAAAGGACCAATCCAACCAATTTCCTATAGGATAGAAAATCTTCACTTTTTGAAATCAGGTCCACTTTAATCCCTTTTGGGTGTGTTGTCCTGCATTTTGCTATTCAAGTCAATTCAAATGGGGTCTGTCAAAACTGCAACACATCTGAAGCATATGACAGCGCATATCAATATATACAGTTGTGCTCATAAGTTTACATACCCTGGCAAAATGTATGATTTCTTGGCCATTTTTCAGAGAATATGAATGATAACACATAAACATTTATTTTACTCATGGTTAGTGTTTGGCTGAAGCTATTTAATATCAATCAACTGTGTTTGCTCTTTTTAAATCATAATGACAACAGAAACTACCCAAATGAACCTGATCAAAAGTTTACATACCCTGGTGATTTTGGCCTGATAACATGCACACAAGTGGACACAAAGGGGTTGGAATGGCTATTAAAGGTAACCATCCTCACCTGTGATCTGTTTGCTTGTAATTAGTGTGTATAAAAGATCAATGAAGGGGTGCGGAGCTTGGCCGCACACTGTGATGGCCGCATAGATCTCCCTCTCTGCCAGCATGGGGAAGAAACCCAGGCATAGAACCTGCTACAGCCACGACACCCGCTCTCAACACGGCAGCCCAACACCCGAAGCCGCTGCAGACCATGACTGGGAAGAAAGCACCGCCATCAGAGCCCAGGAAACTCACTAATTTCTTCAGTGAGGCCCGGCCTAGAAACAAACAAGATGGTGCCGGAGCCTCTCACAGAGTGGTGCTCCTAGTTTCACAGCACGCCTCACCTAAAATACCCTCAGAGGACATGGACTGCTCTGCACCGCAAGGGAACAGATCCAGAGACAGCACAAAGAGAGCTGCTTCTTCTCCACACTCCTCACCATCCCACCAGGGTCCAGTAAGCAAAAAGCACCTCACATTCCACCAACCCCTTGAGGCTGATACTAAAGATGATTCTGAACAAGAACAAACAGACTATCTTTCCACTCTCCCGACTACCAACAATCCTGTGTCTGAAAACATGCTTAAACATATGCTCCTGTCCTTACAAAAAGATCTCAGAAAGGATATAAACCAAGCTGTGTCCCATATGCAACATCAGATTGACGGCCTAGGTGATAGCATGGACACACTTGAACACCCGTTGAGCAATTATGTCTCTGCATATAACAAGTTGGTCGATGCATACCAATACCAAGCAGAACAACTACAACACATCACTGTGAAAATGGCGGACCTAGAGGACCGCTCTTGCAAGAATAACTTCAAAATTAGAGGCATCCCCAAGTCTGTTCCCCCTGCAGAGCCAACCCTCTACTTACAGCAATTTTTCAAGGCACTGGTTCCCTCCCTATATGCCTTGGACCTCACAATCGACAGAGCACATAGGATCCTTAAACAAACACACATCCCTGCAGAGAAACCTCGGGATGTATTGGCAAGATTGTATTTCTTCCAAGCCAAGGAACACATACTCTTTTCTGCCAAAAATATGTCAACTTTCCCAGAGCAGTATACAACCCTAGCTCTATATAGCGACATATGTGCCACTACAGCACAAAAGTGCAAAGAGCTTACACCTTCAATCCTAAGGGATCGAAACATTGTATACAAGTGGGGATTCCCAACTAAGCTCATTGTCACATACCAAGGCAAAGCCGTGACCATCTATCACCTCAAACAGGGCATAAAGCAGCTCCAGAATTGGTGTCTAACCCCTCCATCCATGCCCATTCCCTCCAAAGCTGTATCTCCACAGCATATCTTGGATGAATGGCTCCAATCAAACAACCCCTGGTCCGCATCAGATATCCTTTACTACGGGTGCCCTAGCTCTGCTACACTTCATTGACACCTCCCCATGCTCAGTTCCGAGTTCTGGTTTATTTTTTCTATTTTTTTCTGCATTCAAAACAATTATAGTTTGACTTCCTATAGATTTAGCTGCATATGTTACCCTCAACCCTGGATTGTGGGTGTGCTGTGAACATGATTCTGTGCTTTATTCTTCTTACCTTTCTATTTCACCTTTCTCTCCCCTCCTTCCACCTATCCCCCATAGTGAGCTGGTACAACCACCTTATCATAACTTATTGTATGCCTTGGAACATCTGGTATATTAACTTTTATTTGCCTGGTAGTGGTATAGAGGGTCAAATCTTTCATGTTATTGAAGCAACACCTAGCACATTCACAGTCCCTCCCAATTAATGAATTATGGCACTAAAACAATTTTTACTGAACACCAAAGGGCTTAACAGTCCCTTTAAGAGATCACTTATGTGGAAAGAGGCCCTTAAAGCAAAATGCGATGTGATCTGCATTCAAGAGACACATTTCAATGCTTCTAACCCACCAGTGCTCTCACCCAAAATCCCCCCCCCACATTCTTTGCCAATGCCAACTCTAAATGGAAAGGAGTCATGGTAGCCATTCGTGGCTTGGCCTCCTTTCTTCTCCACTTCATAGAGACTGACCCTAACGGTCCATACCTTATCCTCACAGCAACAATTAACAACCACCATATAATGCTGGTCAACATATATGCCCCCAACTCTCACCAAAATTCCTTTTTCAAATCCATATTCTCCAAACTGCAACCATATAAGTGCAATCCCACAGTAATTTGTGGAGATTTCAATGAGGTTATCGAGCCTAATACAGACTCTACCAACCCAAAACGCAAGACATCGTCTACCTTACAATCCTTAATATCCCAAGAAGACCTCTTTGATCCATGGAGGTGCACATATGGCAACGAGAAAGATTTTACCTTCTACTCCGCTGCTCATAAAGTGTATTTCCGACTTGATTTATGTGCAGTCTCAACCTCCATAGACTTGATCACCCAGTCCGATCATGCCCCCATAACTTTAGAGCTTGCCATAACAACAAACAACAGCCCTTTCTCTCCATGGAGACTAAAATCCCACCTTCTTACCAAACCTGAATACCAGAAACAAATCAACTCTGCACTTGCAAGTTTCTTCTAAATCAATACTGGCATGGTAACTGACCCCATAGTTCTATGGAATAGCTATAAGGCATATATTAGAGGACTCCTCATTAAAATTGCAGCCCACGAGAAACGTACACACCTACACTCCATTACACAACTCACATCTCAAATACGCAATCTAGAAGCCCAAAATAAAAAAAAATTGACCCCGCCATCTCAGCTAAACTAAAAGATCTACGATCCCATGAATATTTTAAAAAGTCCTTGGAATTCTATATCAAGCGCTTACGCCTCTCTTTTTACACGTCAAACAACACACCTGGAGCATTCCTAGCAAGGCAACACAAACGCAAAATAGCAGCCTCTAAAATACCATTCCTCACAAACAAACATGACCAAAAAATTCACAACCCATCTGAAAGTGAAGATCAATTTCGGAAATGTTATCCATCTCTACATAACTTAAAAGATAACCCGACCTCCTCAACACCAAACTATACGTTAAACCAGTTTTTAGACATGATTAATCTCCCTTTCCTCTCAGAAACGCAACTTACGGAACGCTCAGCCCCATTCACGCCAAATGAAATAACTAAAGCCATTAAATCACTCCCCCTTCACAAATCCCTGGGCCCAGATGGCTTCATAAATTAATATTATAATCTTTTCTCTGACCAATTAACTCCCCATCTAACTAACACATTTAACAAAATTATGGATACAGGAACCTGCCCCCAAGAATTTTTAGAATCCACTATAGTGACTATACCCAAACCAGGCAAAGCCCCAGACAATCCAGCACATTGCCGCCCTATATCTCTCCTTAATACAGACACCAAACTATATGCTATATGCTAAAATCTTGGCTAATAGAATTTCCCAATTTATCCCCCTACTCATACACCCAGACCAGGTGGGGTTCGTCCCTGGCGGCCAGACCTCTGATTAACCGCTCAATTAACCTCATCCAATGGGCCGAGCACCACTATATACCTTCTCTAGTAATCTCCCTCAATGCTGAAAAAGCATTTGATAGGGTACATATGTGTACATATGGGTTATATATGACCGAGGTGCTACGGAGGTTCAGATTCCAGGGACGGATGCTATCGGCTATTAACGCTTTATATACATGCCCAACAGCCAAGGTCTGGACCTCAGGCTTCCTCTTATCCTCATTTCCCATCACAAATGGAACAAGACAGGGCTGCCCCCTCTCCCCAATTATATTCTCCCTTATCATGGAACCCTTAGCGGAACATATTCGGACTAATACCTCAATTTCTGGTATACAAATCAAAGTCACCCAGCATAAAATTGGTCTATATGCAGACGATGTAATTCTCTTCCTTACTGATCCCCTACGCTCCCTACCCCCCTTAAGCCAACTACTGGAACACTTTGGATCCCTCTCCCTCTACAAACAAAATCACAATAAATGACATATGCTCCCCATTGGTTTAAACCTACTCACCAAGCATCACATTGCAGCATTAGCACCTTTCTCGTGGGCCCCCTTAGCTTCCCTTCAATATTTAGGAATTCAGCTATCCTCCCCAGTTCCAAAATGTTCCATAACAACTTTACAACACTTGTAACTAAAATTACCCAACTTAGCTCTTCTCTTCAGAACTTATCCTCATCCTGGGCAGGTTGTATAGCCCTTGCTAAAATGTTTGTACTTCCCCATATCTTATATCTGTTCCGAGCCCTCCCTTTACCTTTTCTTTCAGCTCATCTGAAAAAACTCCAATCCATCATTAATACTTTGATATGGCAAGGAAGACATCCTAGGATCAAAACTGCATCCCTTCTCCGTCCTATCAAATTTAATGGATTACGTGCCCCGAATATGTCGCTATATTACAAAGGCTGTGAACAAGGCGCATTACTGTCGCTGAAATGCGTTAGCTGTTGACTGCTGTTTGCCACGATGGAATAAATACTTTATTATCTGATCCCAAGAAGTTCCGGCTCAGCTTTTGTTTTATGTCAGTAACCGATGTGGAATGCAAGGAGGGCATTCAAGAGGCTGAGCACCTGAGCGAGATGCAACATTTAACTGCTTGAATCCAAGCTCCACTGATTCAGAGCGGTGTCTCCTGTGTGTGTGGCTGCTATATTACAAAGCTACTATATTTAACCACAGTGCATGGTGGAAACCTAACTCACTCTCCAGCCAAAACCCAGATTGACAAAGCCGCACTACAATGTGACTTTTGAGCCAATCTAGGAGCCCTGATCCTTCATCCACAACCCCGGAAACACTTTTTGGATACTATCAACGCTATCCACAAAATATGGTCATCATTAAGGAACCAAGCAAGTGGCCTATTCTCTAAAACTCTGTACAATGTTCCAATACGCTCTCTGGAGATACCGGTACCTGACTTATCTACCCATCGTTAGGAAATGGCCAGAATCTCCACTACAACTATACTCCCAAAAATCCTTCTGCTCCTTCCAAGAATTAGCCTCTTCTTTTCAAATTCCGCGCTCCTCATTTTTTCAGTATCTGCAAATTCGACATGCCCTAAAGGACATTCAAATTAGCAACTCATACCATCTAAGCTCTACTTTGAACATAATGGGATCTCCCCCAAACATACATAAAGGATCATCCCCCATTTACCTATCTCTGTCCACTCCATCACAACCAGACAAGCCAAAACCACTAACAGACTGGGAACTTAGCCTCTCCTTTTCTTCAACATCTGAACAATGGCGACTAGCTCAAACCCTCCCACGGAAACATTCCAGGTGTATCTCTCACTGGGAATCTTTACAAAAACTAACTTACCACTGGTACCTAACTCCACATAAACTAGCAAAATTATATCCTAACCAATCTCCCTTACGTTGGAGACAATATAGTCTTTCAGGATTACTCCTACACATCTGGTGGCAATGCCCCATTATCCAACCTCTATGGACTCAATTATTCTGCCTATTATCCACAATCATCAATCAGGACTTTCCTCTGGACGCAAAAGTGGCCTTATTAGGCATAGGCATGGACTCCTGGCCACACAAATATCACACCTTATTTAGCCACTTCTTTATAGCAACAAGACTTTCCCTAGCACGCAATTGGAAATGATCAACTCCACCAAACCTCAACGATGTGATTCATATTATCAACGAGCATGCTCAATACTAATACTCCTTTGCTAAAGCCCATCTCTTACACTACATTTTTTTACAAGACTGGCACTCTTGGATAAGTCATCCACTATGCTCTCTTCAGTCTTAAACCTTGACATGATCTCTGGAAAAACTTACACACCCTGAATCAATTTTATATGTCTTTTACTACCTAGGCACCGAATACTCGTATGCTCTTATTTTGTAATCAAGATGTAATACTCTAGACAAAAGCAAGCACACTCTACACACTAAGTGTTCTACCAGCTCACCACCTCACCTCCTCACCTTCTCCCCTTCTTTCTTCCCTTTGCCCCCTCGCTTTCTTTTCATCCTTTCTTATCTCCTTTATAACCAACACAACAACTATGTTATTATAGCATTAGTCTAAGTTTAGACTCTGATAAAGAACATGCCTTAATGGAACTACATTACATGACCACCCAGCCCAACACACAGTTTGATCCCAAATGGGGTGTCTGGGCAGATCGGCCAATTAATCAATGACACGCTACTCAGTATAAATGGTCAATAGGTGGTTTCACAGTAATTACTTTATGAGCATGTCCTTTACTGTTGTTACCATTCAAAAGTATGACTTGATGTTTTCTACCTTTCTTGCATTTCCCATAAAATGTAATAAAAACCTATTGAAATTGAAAAAAAGGAGGAATGATATTAAAAAATCAATGAATTTCTGGACTCCTGACAGACCCTTGCATCTTTCATCCAATGCTGCACTCACGTTTCTAGATTCTGAGTCATGGGGAAAGCAAAAGAGTTTTCCAAGGATCTGCGGGAAAAGGTAGTTGAACTGTATAAAACAGGAAAGGGATATAAAAAGATATCCAAGGAATTGAGAATGCCCATCAGCAGTGTTCAAACTCTAATCAAGAAGTGGAAAATGAGGGGTTCCGTTGAAACCAAACCAGGGTTAGGTAGACCAAGTAAAATTTCAGCCACAACTGCCAGGAAAATTGTTCAGGATGCAAAGAAAAACCCACAAATAACTTCAGGTGAAATACAGGACTCTCTGAAAACATGTGGTGTGGCTGTTTTAAGATGCACAATAAAGAGGCACTTGAACAAAGATGGGCACTTGAACGCATACCACAAAGTATCCCACTTACAATACGTCAAACAGCACAGAGGCAAGCCTCAAACCTTCTGGCACAAAGTAATTTGGAGTTATAAGACCAAAATTGAGCTTTTTGGCCACAACCATAAACGCTACATTTGGAGAGGAGTCAACAAGGTCTATGATGAAAGGTTCACCATTTCTACTGTGAAACACGGAGTGGATCACTGATGATTTGGGGATGTGTGAGCTACAAAGGCACAGGAAATTAGGTCAAAATTGATGGCAAGATAAATGCAGTATGTTATCAAAAAATACTGGAGGAACATTTGCATTAATCAGCCAGTGCATGGGACATATTTGGACATTCCAACATGAAAATGATCCAAAACACAAGGCTAAGTGAACCTGTCATTGGCTATAGCAGAACAAAGTGAAGGTTTTGGAGTGGCCATCTCAGTCTCCTGACCTCAATATCATTGAGCCACTCTGGGGAGATCTAAAACGTGCAGTTCATGCAAGACAGCCCAAGAATTTCCAGGAACTGGAGGCTTTTTGCCAAGAGGAATGGGCAGCTTTACCATCTAAGAAGATAAAGAGCCTCATCCACAAATACCACAAAAGACTTCAAGCTGTCATTGATGTTAAAGGGGGCAATACACGGTATTAAGAACTGGGGTGTGTAAACTTTTGATCAGGGTCATTTGGGTAGTTTCTCTTGTCATTATGATTAGTGTTGAGCGAACCCGGACTGTAACGTTCGGGTCCGTACCGAACTTTTGGGTGTCTGGGACCCAGACCCGAACACGGACATTTCAAAAAACGTTCGGGTTCGGTCCGGGGTTCTGCTATTTTACTCCACGTGTTGAGTAGCTGCTGGGCAGCCAATCAACAAGCGTTTCACTGGTTTGCCCTTAGAAGCCATCACAGCCATGCCTACTAATGGCATGGCTGTGATTGGCCAGTGCATCATGTGACCCAGCCTCTATATAAGCTGGAGTCACTTGATGCTGCAGTCACATGCTCTTGGGTTAGCTGTAGGGAAAGGTAGCTGACGGCGTCAGGGAGAGAATAGAGACATTTTAACAACATCTGATCCTGCATCCTGAGATAGATTACTTTACTACTGCTGTGCTGTTGCTCTGAGGACAGATAGCAGAAATTAGGGATTTCACATACCGCTGCTTTGAGTTGCAGATCAAACTTTGCATAAAACAACGATCGCTACGATCGCGCTCAACGATCAGATTGTTGGAGGAATTTGAGATTTCAAATACCGCTGCTTTGAGTTGCAGATCAAACTCTGCATAAAACAATGATCGCTACGATCGTGCTCAACGATCAGATTGTTGGAGGAATATGAGATTTCAAATACTGCTGCTTAGAGTTGGAGATTTCAGATTAAACTCTGTCTTATGCAACGATCGTTATGTTCGTACACAACGATCAGATTGTGGGATCGTACACAACGATCAGATTGTGGGAGTAATTTGAGATTTCACATACTGCTGCTTTGAGCGATCTGACTACACTTTAGAGTTTAATGAGGGTGTTAGACTAGCAACACATGCTAGGGTGTTAGACTAGCAACACATGCTTGTATTGCTAGCAACGTATTCTGTCTCAAATTAGACTTTAGAGGTTGAGATTCGTCGTCATAAACTTTAGAGTATAAGGAGGTTGTTAGACTAGCAACTCGTGCTAGCATCGCTAGTAACAAAATACGTCTCAAACTAGACGTTGAGTTTCGTCGCCATAAACTTTAGAGTTTAAGGAGGTTGTTAGACTAGCAACTCGCGCTAGCATCGCTAGCAACAAAATACGTTTC
>BLSH010446857.1:275620-286593 GCA_018402905.1 Glandirana rugosa | reverse complement strand
GCTCGCCTGTCTGCACTGCAACGGAACTTCGGCCTTCCCGCTCACCGCCTCATATGCGACGTGCCCACAAGGTGGAACTCCACCTTGCACATGCTGGAGAGACTGTGCGAGCAGCAGCAGGCAATAGTGGAGTTTCAGCTGCAGCACGCACGGGTCAGTCGCTCTGCGGAGCAGCAACACTTCACCACCAACGAGTGGGCCTTCATGTGAGACCTGTGTAGCGTATTGCGGTGTTTTGAGTACTCCACCAACATGGCCAGTGCTGATGATGCTGTTCTCAGCGTTACTATACCACTTCTATGTCTCCTTGAAAAAACACTTCAGGCCATGATGGAAGAGGATGTGGCACAGGAGGATGAGGAGGAGGAAGAGGGGTCATTTCCACGGTTATCAGGCCAGTCATTAGCAAGTGGCTCGGAGGGTGCACCAGCATAGGCCAGGTCCAAAATATTCAAGCCAGGGCACAGTTCTGGAAGACGAGGAGGACGAGGAAGATGAGGAGGAGGAGGAGCAGGAGGAATTGCAGCAGGGTGCCACCCAACGCAGCTCGTGGGCATCACTGGAGCGTGGCTGGGGGGATACAGAGGACACAGATGATATACCTCCCACAGAGGACAGCTTGTCTTTGCCTGTGGGCAGCCTGGCACACATGGCCGACTACATGCTGCAGTGCCTGCACAATGACAGCCGAGTTGCCCACATTGTAACTTCCTCTGATTACTGGGTGGCCACCTTGCTTGATCCCCATTACAAGGACAACGTGCCGTCCTTAATTCCCTCACTGGAGCGTGAGAGGAAGATGCGCGACTACAAGCGCACACTGGTAGAGGCGCTGCTAAGGGCATTCCGAAATGACACCGGGGGCTCAGCGGAAGCACAAGGTGAAGGTAGAGGAGGAGGAGGAGGTAGAGGCCACCAACGCAGCTGTGCCACCGCCAGCACCTCAGAAGGCAGGGTTAGCATGGCTGAAATGTGGCAAAGCTTTGTCAGCAGCCCGCCACAACAAACAGCACAACCAGCCGATAGACAACGTCTTAGCAGGAGGCAGCATTTCAGCAACATGGTGCAAGAGTATATGTGCATACACCTACACGTACTGACTGATGGGTCTGCCCCATTCAACTTCTGGGTCTCCAAATTGGCCACATGGCCTGACCAGTGTATTGTCGGAACGTGTGTTTAGCACGGTAGGGGTCGTTAACACAGACAAGCGGAGCCGTTTGTCCACATCCAACGTGGACAAGCTAACCTTTATTAAAATGAATCAGGCATGGATCCCACAAGACTTGTCTGTACCTTGTGCAGAATAAACATTTAGACCGGACTCACACAGCCATTCATATACTTCTTTTTTTGAATAGGCCTCAATACAAAAAAAAAAAAAATACCATGTTGGCTACCTCCTCCTACTCCTCTACCACCGCCACTTCCACCTACACTGCCACGGTCACGGCCTAGTCAACCTCTAGGCTCCTACTCCACATCCACCCCCTTTCCCATTTTTTTATTTGATTTTAATTTATTTTCCCTATCCCCATTTTTTTGTAGGGCACTTGCCCTACCCTTGCCCCCATTTTACTTTATTTTGCAGCCCTCTAGGGCTTTCCAGGACTTTGTTACAGCCATTTTTGTGCCTAAAAGTTTGGGTCCCCATTGATTTCAATGGGGTTCGGGGTCCGTGCGATCGTTCGGGTTCCGTCTGGACCCGAACCCGGACTTTGTCTTGAAGTTCAGCCGGACCAGCAGAACCCGAACTTCCAGAGGTTCGCTCAACTCTAATTATGATTTAAAAAGAGTAAACACAGTTGATTGATAATAAATGGCTTCAGCCAAACACTAACCATGAGTGAAAGAAATGTTTTTGTGTTATCATTCATATTCTCTGAAAAATAGACAAAAAAATCATAAATTCTGCCAGGGTATGTTAACTTATGAGCACAACTGTACATGCTGCTTGTGTGACGTAAACTGATGCCTAATTACAAGAAAATTAGCTCCTTTGACCGTGCCAAAAAGACAGTTTACACACCCTATTGTGTTTTTAAGGGTTATTGATAGTTTAAAGGGACACTTTGTGAATACTTAACACTTGTCCAACAGTATTGTTTTTCACTGAAGTTCCATAATAAAAAGGTAATTTTGAAATATTCTGTTTTGAAGGAAAAAATAAATGGTAAATAATTAAAAGAATGTTTCTTCTACATGATCTTTAGCATCCTGCTATTTAGGTGCCATGACACATTTATGTACAGTATATTCAAGTAAATATAATTTATACAAGATTATAGGTCAACCATCTTAGAAACTAGATTGTCCTGTGTATGTAAATCTGCCCATATATTTCGCAGTGTATTCAGCCGTGTAGACATACAGTAAGCTGACTTTTCTTAAGAAAAACACTAAGTAGCAGGCCTGGTGTTCATCGTACTAACCACAGAGTGATGTGGGGAGCACACACAGACAATTCTGATGCAGATTATCTTGGGGGAAACATTATATATTGGACAAGGCCTTGTGACCAATTTGATCATTATTTCCTCCAAAGGAAATAAAGGAAAGAGAGCTAAAAAAAGAAAACTAATGCAATCACGCCTAAGAATTCGTAAGCTGCAATGTCACTTTAATTGTCATTAATGGCTACCATACACAGGGCCAGATTTCTACCATTTATTGGAACACAACTTTAGTGCTCATAATAACACCCTTCTGCTGGGATCACCTATTTACATTGAACATTTTTTTATATTACTGACCACAATGTGTAGATAAAAGATGACTGTAATTGGTTTAAGAAAAACGTGTGACTGATAACAATACCAGGAAAAGCCTCTTTTCCACTGCTGTCAATAGACATAGGCCCTGCCCATATATATGAGACTGATTCCCAATATTTTTGAAGAAGCTAGCCTGGGCCAGTACAATCTCATTACCATTGGTACCCTAATGATACAGTAAACTGGCTATCATTGACAATGTTAAGACATACCAGACATCACAACACAAGAGAAATGGTTATTTGGTTACAAAGGAAGAAAAAAAGAAAGAACTTCATAATGACACAAGGTATACTCACTGTCACTCGCAGGCATATGCATTACACATTTACCCCAAATACAAAGAAAATGTGTTCACACTTTATTCATTAATACACATTTGACAAAAACTTTAAAGCACCAAGCTCTTCAGTGGAGGCTCTTAGTCAAACATCTGCTACTCATTTGTTATCCAGTCCATTATGTGTGTCTCTTCTTCCTGCTGGGAGAGGTGAGAAAGAACACAGTAATACATGGGCCAAATACTTATCTATAACATATGGACAAGGGCCAAACAGTGCATATGATAGCAAGGAATACAGTGCATGCACAGGTGAAGCATCCTTGTTTGCAAATCACAATCATCTTAAAGAGACCCTATCACCAAAAATGCAGGTAAAAGGAAAATCAAGTATTTTAAATGCTTACTTGCAGTATTTTCCTTTCCATAAATATTTTTTATCCACTTGAAAGGTGCCTTTGAATTTGTTAGATAATTTGGCTACTCAAGGAAAATCAATTCCCTGGCACAACCCCTTACCTTCTTGAGCTTTGTAGCCCTCTATTCTTCTGGAGTGTCTGATTACCCTTTCCGCTGGGCCAGCATCTCCACCCACATATCACCTGCTTTAAAACCTTTTATTTAGCTACCAGGGTAGAAGCAAAGGGAAATACTGTAAAGTGTCATTTAGGAGTCTGCTAGGGCAGCTGACATCACATACAAGATGGCGGCACCCAAAAGCAGACTCAGGGCTTTTGGATGTCTACACATGGGAGGCTTTTATGGGTGGGTAAATAACATGCATCTTGGTTGAAATAAATGGTCTGATGACAAGGTATCTCTGAAGACAGAAATTTTAAATCTGAAATAAACTAATTAAGGTTATGATTCCAATTGATAATGTATTTTTATGAGTTTTTTTTTTTAACTTGACAGGAGCAGTATTAATTCTCAAAGTAAGGTACAGCTACCCATGGTAATCAAATAACAAATACCGGTCATATAACCATAAATATGGCAGATACTTGGTTGGTCTAAATACGTTTATATACAGTCAGGTCCATAAATATTGGGACATCGACACAATTCTAATCTTTTTGGCTCTATACACCACCACAATGGATTTGAAATGAAACACACAAGATGTGCTTTAACTGCAGACTTCCAGCTTTAATTTGAGGGTATTTACTTCCAAATCAGGTGAACGGTGTAGGAATTACAACAGTTTGTATATGTGCCTCCCACTTTTTAAGGGGCCAAAAGTAATGAGACAATTGGCTGCTCAGCTGTTCCATAGCCAGGTGTGTGTTATTCCCTCATTATTCCATTTACAAGGAGCAGATAAAAGGTCCAGAGTTCATTTCAAGTGTGCTATTTGCATTTGGAATCTGTTGCTGTCAACTCTCAATATGAGATCCAAAGAGCTGTCACTATCAGTGAAGCAAGCCATCATTGGGCTGAAAAAAAAACAAACCCATCAGAGAGCAAAAACATTAGGTGTGGCCAAATCAACTGTTTGGAACATCCTTAACCACTTCCTTACTGGGCACTTAAACCCCCCTCCTGCTCGGACCAATTTTCAGTTTTCAGCGACGTCGCTCTTTGAATGACAATTGCGCGGTTGTGCGACGTTGTACCCAAACAAAATTGGCGTCCTTTTTTTCCCACAAATAGAGCTTTCTTTTGGTGGTATTTGATCACCTCTGCGTCATTTCTGATCGCCGCTATAAACAAAAAAAGAGCAACAATTTTGAAAAAAAAAACAATATTTTTTACTTTTTGCTATAATAAATGTCCAAAAATAAAAAAACAAAATTATTCATCAGTTTTGGCCGATATATATTCTTGTACATATTTTTGGATAAAAAAATCGCAATCGGCGTTTATTGATTGGGTTGCGCAAAAGTTATAGCGCCTACAAACTATGGACATTGATTTATGGCGTTTTTATTATTTTATTTCTTTTTACTGATTATGGCGGCGATCTGCGATTTTTATCGGTACTGCGATATCGGGGCGGACATGTCGGACGTTTTTGACACTTTTTTGGGACCAATGACATTTATACAGCGATCAGAAATGTAAATATCCACTGATTACTGTATAAATGTCATTGGCAGTGAAGGGGTTAACCAGCAGGGGGCAGTGAAGGGGTGTGTTCTAACTGTGGAGGGGGTGGGGTTGGCAGGGACATGACAGATCTAACTGATCCCAGTGACAGGGATCAGTAGATCTGGCATGCCCCCCCTCACAGAACGGGGAACCGCCGTGTTTACTTCGGCGGTTCCCCGTTCCTCCTCTCTGTAAGGAGATCGTGGGTCTCCGGCGGACATCGGGTCCGCCCGACCCGCGGGCACGCTCCCGCAGCGTGCGGCGGCACATGCACGCGCCGCTCGCGCCCGTGGGAGCGCGCCCAGCACGAGCCGAATGGGAGGACGTCAATAGACGTCCTCCCGACATTTTAGAGCCGCGCTGTAGCCGTCATCCGGCTATAGCGCGGATAGGAGGTGGTTAAAAAGAAAGAACGCACCGGTGAGCTCAGCAACACCAAAAGACCCGGAAGACCACGGAAAACAACTGTGGTGGATGACCGAAGAATTCTTTCCCTGGTGAAGAAAGCACCCTTCACAAGAGTTGGCCAGATCAAGAACACTCTCCAGGAGGTAGGTGTATGTGTGTCAAAGTCAACAATCAAGAGAAGACTTCACCAGAGTGAATACAGAGGGTTCACCACAAGATGTAAACCATTGGTGAGCCTCAAAAACAGGAAGGCCAGATTAGAGTTTGCAAAACAACATCTAAAAAAGCCTTCACAGTTCTGGAACAACACCCTATGGACAGATGAGACCAAGATCAACTTGTACCCGAGTGATGGGAAGAGAAGAGTATGGAGAAGGAAAGGAACTGCTCATGATCCAAAGCATACCACCTCATCAGTGTAGCATGGTGGTGGTAGTGTCATGGCGTGGGCATGTATGGCTGCCAATGGAACTGGTTCTCTTGTATTTATTGATGATGTGACTGCTGACAAAAGCAGCAGGATGAATTATGAAATATATAAAACTGCGTTTAGGATGAAAAAATTAAATCAATATATAAAGCATATATAAAAAAATTCACATGTGGAACTGCAGCCTATCAACAACTCCCCCTAGAGGGAGCAGCTAAAATAAAAATGTAGAGAAATGGCGCTGTCCCAAATAATACCACAACCTCATAAAGCAATAATACTGTGCGAAAAAATAACAACAATAACTATTAATCACCCTGCCAGCTGGCAGATGCAAATATAACCATCAACTATAAATCAAAAAGTGCAAGGTGCAAAATCTCAATAAATATTCAAATCAGTGAAAAACAGTCTCTTTCTTCAAAAAATCAATGTGATCCATATAATTTTTCTTAAAAGATGTGCAGTAAAAAATAAAAGAAGTTGCTCTCAGTGAAGGAAAGTCTATAAAAATGTCATTTGAATCATCTTCTATGTTCCTTGCATAAGAACCATGAAGAGACAGTATAGTATCTTGGAATATTCATATAAAGTGACTTCCGTGCTCCTTATTGTGTAATCAAGGTCATATGCCTCTTATGGAGAGGAGAAATAACTGGATCTAGGGGAAAAAAAATAAATTGGGGAGAGAAGGGGGGAGAGGGGGAAGGAAAGAATGGTTTTGGTTAAAACGTAATAAAAATACAAGGACTCAAAAGAGCCCTATAGAAATATAACAGACCAGGTGGTGTACTGATATACTCCCTGTGGATAAGTATCCATTCCCCTAAGTGTGCAGCTGCTGGCAAAGCAACTGGCTCCATCACTGGCAGTGTCTGTGTATATACCCTGGCAATGCTCCACCCAGGCCGGCATATACCAAATAGTCTGGGAGTGGAGGGGGGAAAAAAGAAAGTACAAGGTGTTAGGGGGAGTTTGAAGGATATCTCAGTGGGGACTGGGTTAAAAAAAGTAGCCTAAACAAGGGTATTGGCGTGGACCTGATCCAGGTGCCTGGAGTACACTTGAAAGAGCCGTAAGTAACCAGACTCATCGAGTCAGGAACGGCCACATATAGGTCACCCCGGCTCCTTATCCCTAAGATACGACCACGTCCAAGCTAGGCGTGGTGACGTGGTATTCAGGAAGAAGGGAAGCCGCCGACATAGATTAACTGGCAGCGTCAAATGATGCCTAATGGACAGGGAAAATGCATGGCCCTAGCCACAGCAAAATATAGAGATGTAATTCACTATATGTGGCACCACATCCAAAAAAAATTGCAAAAAGGGAAGAAGAAGATTAATGGACTTTAAAGGTGCCACTATGGTGCCAAATTGGAAAAAGAAATTGCTCACATATGTATGTATAAAATTTCACATTTTATTATGAAAATCTAAAATTACATATTAAAAACAATGTCAAATGTATGCACGCTGTCTCAATATATCTCCCCCATGTGTATTAGTCACAAGGCTACACAGAGACACCTGTATAGATTGGCCCACAAGTCAATCACAAGTAAGATAAGATGTATGTGGTAATCTTGCACATGGATATAGGGGCCAACTCCAGAGTCATTGTGTTAACACCAATGGATCGCTACGCTTTACGCCAAAGGCTTCTTCAGGGGATCCTGTTGGTAATGCCACAATCACAGTAGGAGACATGGAGTGACCAGTTAACCATACATAAGGGAGGGGAGGAATGTATAGTCAGTAGCAGGGGCCCACCCAGGGTTCAGTTTGCAAATATGAGTGCCGTTAAAGTCCTCACAATTGAATTATAAGGAGACAATCAGGATAAGTACCACCAGGAACTAGAATCTTATATGTTTATTCCCTGATAGTTAAAGCTCCAAAAGTTGACCACCACCAATCCTGGTCGTAAATAGACCCCCAGATGTGGACAGCAAGACGTCCACCAGAAAAGGACAAGTTGCAATTAGAAGTTGGTTGGCTACCATGCTCAGCTGTGCCAGATGTTGCACTCTTGAGTT
The DNA here is from genome assembly GCA_018402905.1 of Glandirana rugosa. Taxonomy (NCBI): domain Eukaryota; kingdom Metazoa; phylum Chordata; class Amphibia; order Anura; family Ranidae; genus Glandirana; species Glandirana rugosa. The sequence goes on along the minus strand of BLSH010446857.1, from coordinate 278,572 downwards.
TTTTTTTTTTTGTTTTTTTTAGTAAATCAACCAACCTCATTGTATATCTGAATCTATCAATTGTTTCACATGCATTTATTTTTAATGTTTTGATATTTATTTGATTTAAATGTACTGGTATCCATTAAAAGAGTAGTAATGGGGAATGTACAGCAGTAAAGTCTTCCTACTTTGAATCATTACCAGCCAGCTGAATGAAGCCCAGTCCAGGCTTTCATATTGATTTAAGTTTTTTTCAGTTTCTGGGGTAAGAGCACTGCAAGCAGAGAAAATCAATACAGTTTACTCCAATCAGGTGTGAATTCCAAACAGCTGATCAGCAGGGGTCTGAGTGTTGGAGATTTCACAATTCTAGGTGTTAAAGGGCTTAAAGACAGAGATAGGAGTCAGAAGCCCTGACAGCCACATACTACTGCAAGAGAACAATCTGTGCATCAACATGCATACTTGTACAGGCCAAGCATACATGTTAATACAGCAGGCAGACATGCTAGCTATATCACTGGGGATCATTTTAGTGAGGTTGGAGGCTTCTAAATAGAACCTTTAAATATGAACAAGACTTCACTTAAGGTTCTCCTGAGGGTAAATAATGTTTAGTGTTAGATCATGCTTCAAGTGTGAGACTAAAAACAAATTTAAAAAGAAAGACATGCACCACACAGATTCATCATGGCCGGTCCTGCTAGAGAAATCCTGATTATGATTGATACTGATAAAATTAATTGCTTAACTTTAGCTAAGCACCCGACTTGTTTCTGTAGCCTAAGAGCTACTCATACATACTGAATGCTGTGCTTTTATTAAGGTAGGCAATAGATTTGCACTGCAAGGGGTTCATTTAATAAAGATATGCAAGCCGATCTTTATTCACTGCAACTATCTAATTAGTTAAAGAGAAATTGCTTTAGGGAAACTATCGCGGCTTAAGGCCACAGCTATTTTATTTTTTTATTATATCTTTATTTCATATAAAATCTTTATTTTACAAATTATTATTAAACACACTGGGAGAGATTTACTAAAACTGGAGCACTCAGAATCTGGTGCATGGCAGCCAATTAGCTTCAGCTTGTTCAGTTGAGGTTTGACAATAAAACCTGGAAGCTGATTGGTTTCTATGCAGAGCTGCACTAGATTTTGCACTCTCCAGTTTTACTAAATACCCCCACTCACCGTCAATGTGCACCAATGACACTGGCGTGACAGAGAATTATGGATTTTCTAATCAGAGAGCATGGCAGTTTCTGCTTGTTTACAGATCTTCTCTGTCTAAAACTGGCCATACAGTGTGAGGCCAACTGTCAAACTGCAATAGCTGTAGTGGGAGATTCTAGTATATGGTCTTATAAACTGAATATAGAGCCATACAAAGCAGGGAGAGAGGGGAAAGGGAGGGGGATGAGTCACCCTTCTGGCTCAGTAGGCTGTGTGTATTGCTCTATAAACAGGGTTTTTTTAAGCAAAGCAGTTAAGACTGATCACTGTCCACACAGAAACAAGATACATTTTTTATATACTTAAGTAAAACAGTGAGGATACTAAATAAAGGCAAACTGTATGGTCTATATGGTAAATATATTATTTGTCTTATTTATAACAGGTAGTTATATAGCACCAAAAATGTATGCACATGAGTCCCTTCCTTTTAACCGCTTGCCGACTGTATACTGTTTATATGCGGTGGCAATGCAACTCCCCCACGCAGAATTATGTATCGAGTATGTGATCCTGCACTTCCGGGTCTGGGGCGCGCATGTGCGCTGCCGGCGACCCACTTCTGCTGTGATTAGACACAGCGGGAACTGATCTGCAGGTACTCGATCTCCACCGGCACCTGCCTATCACTAGACAAAGCCAGAACGGCGATCTGCCTATGTAAACAAGGCATAATGTTGTTCTTTCAGTAGGTAAGGCATTGATCCTGTGTTCCTGCAAAGCAGGAACATGGATAAATGCTTTCCCATAGTTCAAGCACCTCCCCCACAGTGAGAAAGCACAGGCTAGGCACACAGTAAAAACTTTGATCGCCCCTGATGTTAACCCCTTTCCAGCAAGTGTAATTAGTACAGTGGCGTTGCATATTTTTAGCACTGTATTAGTGTCACTGGTCCCCAAAAAGTGTCATAATCCCGCTTTAAGTCACTGATCTCCGTCATTACTAGTAAAAAATATAGAATGAATAAAAATTCCATAAATATATCCCATAGATTGTAAATGCTATAACTGTTGCGCAAACCAATCAATATACACTTATTGGGATTGTTTTGCCAAAAATATGTAGCAGAATATATATTTGCCTACATTTATGAAGAAATTAGATTTTTTTCCATTTTTTTATTGGATATGTTTTTTTTTTAAACTGTCGGTCTTTTTTGTTTATAGCGCAAATAGCACCAAAAGAAAGCTCTATTTGTGAGAAAAAGGACATCAATTTTATTTGAGTTCAGTGTCGCACGACCGCGCATTTGTCAGTTAAAGTAACGCAGTTCCATATCACAAAAAATGGCCTGGTCATGAAGGGGGTCAAGAGTAGAGTTGAGCGAACCTCTGGAAGTTTGGGTTCTGCTGGTCCGGCCGAACTTCGGGACAAAGTCCGGGTCCGGACGGAACCCGAACGATCGCACGGACAACGAACCCCATTGAAATCAATGGGGACCCGAACTTTTAGGCACAAAAATGGCTGTAACAAAGTCCTGGAAAGCCCTAGAGGGCTGCAAAAGGAAGTAAAATGGGGGTAAGGGTAGGGCAAGTGCCCTACAAAAAAATGGGGACAGGGAAATAACTTTAAATATTTTTAAAAAAATAAAAACATAAAAAAAGCAAAAATGGAGGTGAATGTGGATCATCTTCAAACTGTGTCTGAAAAGTATTAATTAACGGTAGAAGCCATATAACTGTTCTAAAATCATCTTCAAACTAGGGCAAGTGCCCTACAAATAAATGGGGATA
>BLSH010446857.1:255057-275610 GCA_018402905.1 Glandirana rugosa | reverse complement strand
GGCGACACAGATTAGTGTCGTCTTCGCCCAGCGGCCGTCGCGTGTACGCGCGGGGTCTGGGCCTTCACGTCCTAGTGTATGAGCTATGTATTAGGACGCACCCTCTCAACGTAACGGTGGCATATATTTGTCATATGTCAGCCGTTCGCCAATTTTCCTTCCCTGAGTACACGTATGTAAAAACCACGATATATTGATGGACAATATTTATTCTGTTTATTATATAAATGGTGTATCTGGTATGTCAAACGGAAATAAATCATAGGAGTGACAAAATGATTAAGCAAAGCAGTTAAGACTGATCACTGTCCACACAGAAACAAGATACATTTTTTATATACTTAAGTAAAACAGTGAGGATACTAAATAAAGGCAAACTGTATGGTCTATGTGGTAAATATATTATTTGTCTTATTTATAACAGGTAGTTATATAGCACCAAAAATGTATGCACATGAGTCCCTTCCTTTTAACCGCTTGCCGACTGTATACTGTTTATATACGGTGGCAATGCAACTCTCCCACGCAGGATTATGTATCGAGTATGTGATCCTGCACTTCCGGGTCTGGGGCGCGCATGTGCGCTGCCGGCGACCCGCTTCTGCTGTGATTAGACACAGCGGGAACTGATCTGCAGGTACTCGATCTCCACCAGCATCTGCCTATCACTAGACAAAGCCAGAACGGCAATCTGCCTATGTAAACAAGGCATAATGTTGTTCTTTCAGTAGGTAAGGCATTGATCCTGTGTTCCAGCAAAGCAGGAACATGGATAAATGCCTTCCCATAGTTCAAGCACCTCCCCCACAGTGAGAAAGCACAGGCTAGGCACACAGTAAACCCTTTGATCGCCCCTGATGTTAACCCCTTTCCAGCAAGTGTAATTAGTACAGTGGCGTTGCATATTTTTAGCACTGTATTAGTGTCACTGGTCCCCAAAAAGTGTCAGTTAGTGTCCAATTTGTCCGCCACATTACCATAATCCCGCTTTAAATCACTGATCTCCATCAGTAAAAAATATAGAATGAATAAAAATTCCATAAACATATCCCATAGATTGTAAATGCTATAACTGTTGCGCAAACCAATCAATATACACTTATTGGGATTTTTTTGCCAAAAATATGTAGCAGAATATATATTTGCCTACATTTATGAAGAAATTCGATTTTTTTTCCCATTTTTTTTATTGGGTATGTTTTATAGCAGAAAGTAAAAAATGTATTTTTTTTTTTTTTTAACTATCTGTCTTTTTTTGTTCATAGTGCAAATAGCACCAAAAGAAAGCTCTATTTGTGAGAAAAAGGACATCAATTTTATTTGAGTTCAGTGTCGCACGACCACGCAATTGTCAGTTAAAATAACGCAGTGCCGTATCACAAAAAATGGCCTGGTCATGAAGGAGGTCAAGAGGTCAAGTGGTTAAGGAGCTTGCAATCCAATCCTTATCTCACATAGACACATACAAATACTAAGTTCAATTTGAATTGGAGCCAAATAAGCTATCAGCATGTAGGAGTGTGGTAATAAACCAGGCACACCAAGAATGTGCAAACGCCATGCAGTCAGTATCCAGACTGGGATACAACTGGAGACCCCAGTGCTGCAGAAGTGCTAACTACTAAGCCACTTTGCTGCTCTCATATAAAATGTAGCTTTCAATAAAAAAAAGTCAACACTATTATCACACATGCTGTATTTTTAAGAATCCTCAGTGTATAAAAAATATTTATGTGTATTGATGTTGTCTCAAAACCTCAGAGATCACCTAAGATGCACATCCTTTAAACATTCACTGCGTTTCAACCAAGAGTCCTTTGATTCTGCTATAGACTGCTGCTACCATACAAATGACAGAATGACAAGGTTATAACTATGGCCTCTTACAGTGTTTCATTTCTCTTTCACTAATACACTAAATGGTGTCATTGCTTCTTTCCTTGTTTGTGTCTTCAGATGGTTTGTACCTAGAGTTTTTATTTTTTTATAACCCGTTTATACTATATTACAGTATGTCATCCTTCACAGTATTCAACATAAATGATTTACAGAACTACAGAAGACATGCATAAAGCAATGCTAACATAAAATGTCTCTTTTCAGCTGTAAGAGTACATTTATGTGCAACAGTGTGTCATATTCCCAAGTCTTTTTTTTACATCCTTGAATATCTGTGTTGTGTATATATATTATATAGTATTAAAGATTATTATTTACATTCAGATCGGTAGGAATATACTCTTTACACAGCATTGATTGCTGCATGTATTCGAGCAAAGCCGAGTGGTTTTATATGCTCCCCTCTGCTCAGGAAGAAAACTCTTACAGGCTCTATACAAGTTAATGACTTGTTCTACACTGTCAGATGTGCATAATGCTTGGGCTCATTCTTAGGAGGTAAAGGAACATGCCGAGAAGTAGGTAGCTTACAGATTAACCACTACGGACAAGCATGGGCTTTATGCACCTCCAACACTGTAGACAAGAGCAAAGGGCTTTAAAAAATCTGCATGTTTTGTCTGATTCCACAGATAACAAGGCCCCATTGAGCTTCAGTCATGTTAGATATCCTTTGATATCCCTGCTTTCTTTTGGATATTAACCGTCATCTTTTTACATATTATTTTGTGCTACCTATTCAGTTCACCAAATGTTATGTGGATTCTTTAGGGTTAGCACTCAAACCTTGCAGCTCTGGGTCCTTATCCCACCTTGGACATGATCCACCAGGAGCTTTTGTGATTTATTTTATGAGCATGTGTGGATTTTCTCCCACAATCAAGAAGCACAATTGCACGTTAACTGGCAATTTCTCAATCTTGCAATAGTATCTGTATGACTGCCATATGCATGTTAGATTGTAAGCTCTTTTAGGGGATCTATGTACTGTGTAATGCGCTATGCATTTGTAGAGATGCTATCAATGCTGGAAATAAGTAAAACCTTCTTAAAATAATCCTGTGTATGGCTGCATCTAATCCGACAGAATAGCTTTAAAATATCTCTATCACATAATGCTTGAAAATTTGTGATGGATGCTTCTTGTGTAAGTTTCATATTTGATTATGTCACCAGTGCTCTGACGTACTAGATGGCTATAGCTTGGATAGACCAAAGTCCTTGCCTGGGAAGTGATGTCCGTTATAAAGCATAGGGCAGGGTGTCCAGGAGTTGGGTTTTACAACCAGAACTGAGTTCTCTAAATTAAATTTACAGTCTATATATAACACAGAGGTTAATTAGTGAAGTTAACTCTTCACTTCTTCAAATAAACATCTGTATGGTCTTTTGTAATGCTGGGGTTATAAGTGTAAACCCACCTCACCAAAGACCCTAGTGTTACAGAGTTTGTATACCCTCGTATGTCTGTGTGGATTTCCTCTGGGTTCTTTGGTTTCTGCCCACAATTCAGAGACATTATTTAGTAAATTAGCTAACACGTATAGGTCAATTACTTTCCTAACCACAATACTTAGGGGATAAGGAAAATGAGCTCATAATTAAGGTTGATCATTTCAACACATAGTGATCATTTCATAGTTTCATAATAGGTAACATTGAATAAAGACAATAGTCCATCTAGTTCAACTTGTGAAGGTGCATGTGTGTCAATGTGGGTAATCATTTCCCATATTCCTGGTTGTTGTGTTCACTAAGATGTACATCTATTAAAATTATCAATACTCCCCATTGACACCACAGATTGTGGAAGAGAGTTACACATCTTTTTTGCCCTGACATACTGTAGCTGCTGACTTTTAATAATAGGACACTTACCTGTCCTGGAGTCCAGCGATGTCGGCACCTGCTGCCGATCTTCGGATCGGGGGTCGGGTGCAGCCGTGTCAATTGTGGGTAAGGGAACCCGGCAGTGTAGCATTACAGCCTCACGCCGGGCACTCTGGACTCTCTCCAGCTCCAGCACATCCTTGCAGAGGACTGGTGACCAGAACTGGACAGAATACTCTAGATGTGGCAAAACCAGAGTTTTATAAAGTGGCAGGATTATCGTTTTATCTCTGGAGTAAATTCCTTTTTTATGCAAGCTAATAGTCTGCTGGCTTTGCTTGCTGCAGCTTGACATTGCCTGCTATTGCTCAGTCTGTCACCTACTAGGACCCCCAGATCTTTCTCCATCTTTGATTCCCCCAGAGGTTCTCAACTTATATTTTTAGCCCGAAGTGCATTACCTTACATTTTTCAACATTAAACCTCACCTGCCATGTAGTTGCCCGCTCCATTATTTTATTCAGGTCTTCCTATAAAATTTCAATATCCTGATGTGAAGTTATTGGCCTGCTTATTTTTGTGTCATTCACAAAAACTGAGATTGAGATATTTATACCGACCTCTATATCATTTATGAATAAATTAAATAAAATTGGTCCCAATACAGAACCTTGGGGTACCCCACTTACCACTCCAGACCAGTCTGAGTATACGTTATTTATCACCACCCTTTGGACATGCCCATGTAACCAGTGTTCTATCCATGAAAAAAATCTATGGTCCATGCTTACAGACCTTAGTTTGTAGATTAAACATTTATGGGGAACTGTATCCAATGTTTTTGCAAAATCCAGATACACCACACCCACAGGGCTTCCCTTATCAAGATGGCAGCTCATTTCCTCATAGAATGTTAACAGATTGGTCTGTCAGGAATGACCCTTCGTAAACCCTTGCTGATTATTGCTAATGATACTCTTTTCATCAGCAAATTCTTGGATATAGTCCCTAATCATCTGCTCCAATAGTTTGCATACTATTGATGTTAGGCTGACTGGCCTGTAGTTTGCAGGTATATGTCTCTGGCCTTTTTTGAATATTGGTAGCACTTGGGCTTTTCTCCAATCGTTTTGTACCATTTCTCTCAGTATGCTGTCTGTAAAGATTAGGAATAATGGTCTGGCTATAACCTGACTGAGTTCTTTGGGGACCCTCAGGTGTAAGCCATCCAGTCCTGGTGATTTATTTGTCTTAAGGTTTTCTAGTTTTTAATGGACTCCTGCTTCTGTTAGCAACAAGAGTATATCATGTGACATGTTAATAACAATGCAGTCATGGTCGGTATACCCCTCCTTTCCCTGTGTAAAAACTGAGGAGAAGAAAGCATTTATTGCATTTGAATTCTCTGTGTCATCTATAACCAATTTCCCTTCATAGTCTTTTATGAGGCCAATGTGCTCTGATCTTGCTTTTTTACTGTTAATATATCTAAAAAAACTTTTGCTTTCCTCTGCTATGTGCCTCTCACATTTTTTTAGCTGCCCTTATTGCACTCTTACACTTCTTATTGCATTCCTTGTAGTGTTGAAATGTTGACAATGAACCATCCCCTTTATATTTTTTAAAGGCCATTTCTTTCTCTTTTGTTTTTTAACATAAGGTTTCTATGTAAATAAGAACAAAACTCAGCATACAGTCACCTTATCCAACATAAATGGAAGAGAGTCATACATTTCAGTCAAGATTACTAAACCTACTTCTGGAATACCCACACCAAGAACGTGGGGAGATGGGAGATCAGGGAAATAAATGGGGAGGGGAGGGGGGAAAGAGGGGAGGAGTGGAAAGAGACAAGGAGCTATGTAGAATAAAGGAAAGGAATGGGGGGAGTGATCATTTAGTATTGTTATCACATGTTGAACAAGCCAATACCACAGGGCCCCTATGGGTCATTATGTTGTCCTGGGGAAGAGACCCTGCTAGACCTCAAAACATTGGCCATCTTCTCACATGACTACATTTTTTCACAATAAATCAGAGAAAAAGAAATGCCCCATGATCTTTCAAATCCTCTTGGATGTCTCAGGTATTCTTACTCCTGCAATTCCTGCATTGGCAATCTTGAATTGGAGAATTGAGGCATTCCCACCCCCATATCATAAGATTTTGCCAACATACTGCTAAATTAACTATCATGAGACATTGGAAATAAGAGATGGCACCTAATCCATCCGAAGCTTTTACTTTGACTCACCGACACTATTTATATGAATAAACACTTGCGTTAAGATCAGACTCTTTTTAACCTTTGAGAAATCTTGGAAGCCTTGGGTTACCTGGTATGCCAACTAAACTGGTGATAATTTATGCAATTCAGCTGCTTTTGTCAACAATGCGTGGAAGCTAATATACTTTGAACAATTGTTCTGTTAATACTTTTGTTCTCCTACCCTAATTTCTAGTTACTTTTTTCTTACTGTAACTCTTTTATACTACATTTATTGGAATTTGAGGTGGCTACATCTGTTGATATGTTTACGGTATTGTCATTGTTTTCCTTTCTTCAAAAACTCTATGAAAACTCAGTGAAATAAAAAAGAAATGCCCCATCTATTAGGTTCATTACAAGTACCCACATTCTGCTTGATTGCTGTATGAAGTGCAATCCCTACATGGACTATGCAATCACAATTCTTGTGTAAACATATTTATACTTTCTACCGACTGTCTCCTATCCTAAAATCATATATCACAAGCTATCATAAGGGTACAAGGCAGGCTGGGACCGAGGCTGAAATAGTTCACACACTCTTCAGGACTGAGCAAATCCTAAAGCATCGGCAGAAATTTAAGCTGTAGATGGCCCTAGTGGCACCATCTGGCTCCACAAACTTTGATCTAAAATCAAAGGAGCTGAGCAGAAAATTCTTGGCCAAACAGTTACTGCAGGCAATAAGATGCATTCACCGTGTGGGTGTTCTGACAGTTGTTTAGCATGTATGGGGGAATCTACTAATTTCTCAAGGCTGTACAAGAAAAATCTTAGCATGTATAGGTAGCCTTAAGCCCTGTACACAGAGGCCGATTATCGTGCGGTATGTACGGCAGGCGGTCTGACAGAAGCCGGATGAATGTCCGACTTCTGTCGAAGGGGCATGACTGATAAAGGTTTACCAATCAACATCTGATCAGTGCTCTCAGCCAATGGCTGAGAGAGCTGACCGGTGTGTTCTGGTGGAGGGCTGTCCCCCTGTCAGAACACAACAGCTCAGCGGGGAGATCACTGTACTAACATTGGATTGTTAGTACAGGATCTCATCCCAAGCTCTTTAGTTTTTTTGTTCAGCCCACTGGGTTGAATGAAAAAAAAAAATGATAGTGTGTACAAGGCTTTAAGGTCACACACTATATCATGTCCTCCAATAACAGTTTAGCAGAGTTCAACTTTAACTGAATAGTTTATTTGGAATATGCATATGTACATTAATCTAGTTAATAATAATAATTTTCTTCACTGTTCTTTTAGAAAACAATTAATGTTATATAAGTATTTATATATTGATAAACATCAATACCTTAATCTGCTAGAACGAGCAGCAGTTCACTATTTAAACAATGCAGCATGTGTCTGCCAAGTCTGTAAGCGTACATATTAAAGAACATTTGCCCTTGATGTATTCATTTTGAAAAGTTATGCACTATATGGGTAGAGAGCATTGAGAAAGTCTTACAACTTCATGTAGCTTTCCGAGTGTTAACTATAAAGTGCTATTTTTACACTGACTACTCAACAATGGCAACATGAATAGCAAAGTATCTTCTGTATTTTTCAATCTTACGTATAAAGTATTATACATCTTCCTATGATTCCTGTTTCATAGCATATAGGCAACCTAACTTTCCTCATAAAAATCCCAAATTTATGGCTTAGTGGACATTCAAGTTAGATAATATATGTATAGTTTAGGAACAGCAACAACGCCACCATTAATAAAAGGCTATAAAAGGCATTACACTGCTTTAAACTGTAATTGCAATAGTTTCACAAATATGTGCTCCCTTTAAATGTATTTAAACTCCCATATCACCTTATGCTTTGTTGTAAAATATAATAACAATGTTAGTACAGTTGCAACAGAACGCACTGTTTTTGTTAAAGCATACCTATCGTCAAACATTAAAGTAATTGTATTTATTTTCCTATTGCATTTCAATTATTTCTAACCAATTCATATTAATCTGAATGACCTTGATTTTTTTAGCTTACTTTGTGAAGACCCCTGCACACTGACTCCTTTGCCCTGTGATTTGCTACTGCTGTGGCACACATTTCACAGCGCCTGCCTTCTGATCTATAGAGGAGCTGAAGAAAGGAGTTTCGGGAGGTGGAGTCAGTACAGGAATCACAGCTTGTAGGCGGCAAGGTACCATGGGATATGTAGTCCTTAGAAAACTGAAAGTAAACAGCAGAGGGGAACCTGCAAAGCATGCAGGGGATCCAGGAAGTTGTGGAAAGAGATGGCAATTGGTTGTATTGTTATGACAATGCTTTTATTAAAAATTAAAGGTGTATGAGGTTACCATAGAATCCCTTTAACCTTGTCAGTTAAAGTGGAACCCATAACAACTTGATAAAAAAACAATGTTCTTTAGCAAGGAACATTCAATACATTCCACATTTAATAATTATGCTACCGAAGTTAGTTTATTTTAGCTTCCAGCATTGTTACTGTTTCTTCTTGCTGGAGGCTGCCATTTTTCAGAAGCCCAGAGCCCATGAACAGCAGTAAATCTTTAGGCTGTCAGCAGATCGGCCTGTACAAATTTGGCACTGTGACAAAAAATAAAGAACAACTGAGCATGTGCGGAGCAGGGTGAGACAATGTATTAATGGATATTAAACAGTATAGGCACTTTTTTTTTTCCATACCAGTATAGGCACTTATTTTTAACGTTTTACATAGTTATACCTGCAAAAGGGGCCAGATTGAAATGCTTTAGCTGGACTTCATTTTCTGACTAAAGTTCCACTTTAACCACTTCATGCAGATCGTGGATGTATCGGGATATAGCCTGCAGCTACAGGCTACACCCCGGTACCGTTTTTTTAGAGCAGGCGGTTGGCTATCCAGTGATGATGGCCGATCCGGCTCTGGAGCAGCTCAGCCATAATCCCAGGCAGTGGGAGGGGACATCCCCCTCTCGCCGCCGTCCACAGCTCTTCCCCGACCTCCCAGCACATCCGCCGGCTGTGTGGAGCATATACACAAGCAGGACCATGTACAGCCAATCACTTGTATTGGTGGCTGTAATAGAGCACATGCACCTACACAGGTACCAATGAGCACCAGGGATTTAACACCTCAGCACACATGAGCTGCTAAGCGTGTAAATGCAATTAACTAAACGTGCCTAAATGCGTTTGCAAAATGCTTCTTTAGCCCTGGTTCACATTGACCTGATTTGGCATGCGATTTGACATGCCAAATCACATCCCAAATCGGCTGCAATTGCTGGCAATGGCACTGTCCTAATCGGTGCAACGCTGCACTGATTTCAAAAAGTAGTTCTTGTACTACTTTCTGTGATTTCAGGTGCGATTTCCATTGGCATCTGTGCAGAAACCCGCACAGATGTCTGTAAAATCGCTGCTGAAATCAGTACTGACATGCGGGAATGAAATGGTACGAGTTCAGCTGAACTCAGCGGTTTCATTCCCGCACTCAGTGTGAACCTGGACTTAGGCACATTTTTTGAGCAGCTTTTCTCCCTCCAGAAGAAAAGGCATTCTGAGTAACTGAGCAAACGATCAGTCTGCATGAGGCCTTAGTATCTGTTTGTAGATTGCCCTTACTATATATTTCTAGAGGTACCTTTGTTGTAATTTCTATGATATGGGTGACATTCCTCATTACTACTTATCAAACCTATGGCTGATGCTATGTAATGGCTTTCATACATAGGAGATTAACTTCTCCAGTTTCTGTCTATGCACCTCTGCCTGTTTGCAAAGACATAAACACACACACATGGGTGAGCTATGCATGCATGTTCATGGAAACATCTCTGAGAGGTTGAACCCTGTCTGTGCATCTGACCACCCAAGGGTTGCCACCTCGTCCCTTTAAAACTGAACACATATTAATTACACAAGTTGTTCTGTGTCTAATAAAGGTGGTAATTAAACTCACTTGGTGCCTTATCTGCAATAAATTACCCTCAGAACCTGCATAGTTCATATGTGTTTGGGTTTAAAGGGATGAGGTGGCAACCCTAGACCACCCTTTGATGTCAATGGTCAGCCTAGCTTTGTAATCACAGCCTAGCTCCTGTGGACAGATGACTGAGCAGGGAAATCCAAATCACTACTCCAGACACTTATAAAGAAGAGACATTTGCAAGGCAGCCAATCTCCCTGCTGAAGAGGTTCACAGGGCAGAGAGGGATTAAACTTGTACTTTATCATCCCATTCTACACCTGCTCTCTAAATAGGGGTTTCACTAAACAACATGTACCCAGCAGTCAGAAGACATTCTCATAGAGAGACTTTTCTATTCTTGTATTAAATTGGCTTGTTTCATTGTGTCACCACTAGACTTATGAATAATATCAGGTTGGCAATGTTCTAGATCTCTGAATATGATTATTGTTATTAGAAGTATAACAATGTATTTTTAAAATTCCATTAGGCACTGATTACAGTATAGGGGAAAAATACAATACATGACTTGAAACGAATTAAGAGGGAGACAGTCTTTGAAGGAACTTATTCGAATCCACCACATTGTAACTTATTATACATAGGACTCATTACTTATTTTCTTTAGGGTGAGTTATTAAAACAACACAACACCTTTAGGAGAATTAGAATTTGTAAATGAATTGATTTTCTATGCCAGTCCTGCCAATTGGCTCAAATAACTGACTGTTTTCTAATTAAAAAAAAGCAAAATCCGTCCTCAAACAGATGGATTAATTAGACTTTACAGAATCTTATCTTTATAAAAGCATGCTTTATATCCACTTCAGCTCCAGAAGATTTTAACCCCTTCATGACCAGGTCATTTTTTGCTATTCAGCACTGCTCTACTTTAATGGGTGACTGCACGGCCATGCAATGCTGTACGCAAACAACATTTATAGAATTTTTTCCATCACAAATAGAGTCTTCTTTTGGTGGTATTTGATCACCGTTGTTTTGTTTGTTTTTTTTTTTTTGTGCTATGAACAAAAAAAGAGCATACATTTTGAAAAAAGAAAAAACAATATTTTTTACTTTCTTTTATAAAACATATCCAATAAAAAAAAATAAAAAAAATCTAATTTCTTCAAACATTTAGGCCAAAATGTATTTTGCTACATGTCTTTGGTAAAAGATCCCAATAAATGTATATTTACTTGATTAGCGTGAAGGTTATAGCATCTGCAAGCTATGAGATATATAGTAAAATTTGTATTTCTTTTTTTATACTAGTAATGGTGGTGATAAGCAACTTATAGAGGGACAGCTGGCAATTAGACACTAACTGACGCTTTGTGGGAACTGGCTAACTGCCACTGACATCTCCAATGACACTAATACAGTGATCAGTTCTAATAATATACTCTGTACTAATGACATTGGCTGGGAAGGGGTTAACATCTGGGGCAATCAAAGGGTTAAATTTGTGCCTAACAATGTTTACTGTGTGTGTAATGTGTGCTGATTTTACTAAACAATGTGCCATTCTTTTTTCCCTGCTTTGCGGGGAAACAAAAATGGCACAATGCTGCTGTTAAAAGAGAGCTTTGAGTTGTTTACATACACAAAGCTCTTTCCTGTCACTTGCTTCAACGATCTGTGGGTCCTGCCCATAAATCATTGGTCAGGAACCACTGATCACCATGTACTGCAGCCAGTGACAGCACAGCCAGGCAGGCAGGTGGGCGTGTGCACACGCCCCCTACCTGGAAATGCAGGATCACGTCTAAATATAAGTGATTCTGCACAGCTGGCCCACACTGTGGCAGTAAAACTATATTGCGCAAGTGGATAAATGTGTGTGCCATTTCAGTAGTGACACACATCAGGGTTGATTTACTAAAGGCAAATAGACTGTGCGCTTTGCAAAGTGCAGTTGCACTCTGCAAAAGCAATTGCTCCAGAGCTTTGTAAATTAACAGAAGCTCTGCTGACTTCCATCATCCAATCATGTGAAAGCAATTGATGATTTTTTATTATCCTAGCATGTGATTGGGTGTTATTTGTGAAGTTAAACTTTATCTCATTTACTAAGTTCTGGAGTAACTGCATGTGTAGAGTGCAACTGCACTTTGCAAAGTGCATAGTCTATTTGCCTTTAGTAAATCATCCCCATAGTCTTCAAGTGTTACTAAACTCACAACAGTAAAATCAGTCTGTATATGCAGTAAAACATGCTTGTTATACTCACTGTGGAATTTGATGGGTTAATCATATGCATTGTGTAAAAAGGCTGTTTGATCCTGTCTTCTCTGATCCCCCTTTCTTCCACTGCCCCCAATCCATCTCCTGATAGAACAGAGCTTTTGGAGTCACTCTGCACATGCTCAGTTTGGTATGTTTTGCTAGAGAGTTTTTTTGGGGGGTGGGTGCGTGTGATCAGCACAATCAGCACTGTCCAGACAGAGGGTCAAGTGTCCTGCAGCCTCAAAGGTCAGTCAGAGGAGAATGAAAACTCCTCCTACAAGCCGTAACCAGACACTGATAGAAGGCACAAGACTGCTATATACTGCTGATGAGAAGGGATATTTAGCAGTTTATAATTACTAAAATAATTGCATTTCCATGTTCTGTGTACTGTAACACTTTCAACACAATTTTTTATTATTATTATTATTATACAGGATTTATATAGCGCCAGCAGTTTGCACAGCGCTTTACAAAAATGAAGGCAGACAGTACAGTTACATCACAATTTGGTACAAGAGGAATCAGAGGGCCCTGCTCGTTAGAGCTTACAATCTACAAGGGAGGGTCAATTGATACAAAAGGTAAAAGCTGTGGGGGATGAGCTGATGTAGAAAGAAAGAGTATTAGGTAGAAGCAGAGTAGGCTTCTTTAAAGAGAAAGGTTTTCAGGGATCGTCTAAAGATTGATAGATTGGAAGACAGATTGGGGCAGGGAGTTCCAAAGGATGGGAGAAGCTCTGGAGAAATCCTGGAGGAGAGCATGGGAGGAGATGACAAGGGAGCTAGAGAGCAGGAGGTCTTGGGAGGACCGAAGAGGGCAGCTTGGTTGGTATTTTGAGACTAGGTTAGAGATGTAGCTGGAGGCAGAGTTGTGGATGGCTTTGTAATGCAATTATGATAAAATAATAAAGTGTATGTAAACTCCATCAATGCATTCTCTTATTTGCTCTCTTTTGGTCTGTTAAATATATAATTGAAAGTTTTTTAATTATATCTGTTCGACAAAAGCAAATAAAAACAGCTGTTCATCCAGCCAGATATCTTGTGAGCGGATAATTTCCTATGCTTTTTGCCTCTGGACTCTTATCCCTGCTGTCTGTATGGACTGTGGACTATAAAACACCTCAGCTTGGTAAGGGGAAGAGAGGGAGGTGTTATGTATTCTGAATTCACTATCTGTCCGAGGGTGGGATTCTTCCAGAGGTTGCTATGGGTTCCTTGAGAAAAGAGCATTGGCAGGTTGATCTCACACCTGCAATATCCACCAATGTAAGGGATCACTACAATTTTCACAGCCGGTGTTCCTTTTCTGTACATTATTATTATTGTATTATTTTTTTTTTTACCTTAATGAATTCTCTGTATTAATGTGATATTAAAGGCTCATGTCTCTTTTTCTTTAAAATAACAAGCATGTCATACGCACCTGCTCTGTGCAATGGTTTTACACAGAGTAGCCTGGATCCTCCTCTTCTCGAGTCCCCCACTGATGCTCCTGGCGACTCCCTCCTGCCCAGTGCCCCCAGAGCAAGCAGCTTGCAATAGGGGCACCTGAGCAGGCTCGCTCCTGCTGTCCATTCACACACAGAGCCGCTGCTCAGCCCCGCTCCCTTTCTCTCCTCATTGGCTCACTGGCTATGATTGATTATGCTGTGCTGCCTCAGCAAATGAGAAGTGAGAAGTATAAGAAAAAACAGAAAAGCACCTATAATTGTAGTATTTAATGAGATATAAAAGTGGCAGAAACAACAATAGAACACATGATAAATGAGCTCATCTGTACAATTAAGTTCCCGATGGAGTTGGTGTGCAGCACCTCCGTCCAGGTAGGCAGGGACCACAGTATGACAGGGAGAGAGACCGGCCGACTCCATGTTGTTCCAGGTAGAAGGCAGCATGGAGCGCAGCTCTGTGGATGGCGTGTGAAGTCACCGGGAAGCAGGGCACACAGCGCATTTCAGAGCATGCGCGATGCTTGTACTGAGCATGCAAGCTCCTTTCTTAAGTGAGAACTGAGAGTCCTTGGAGAGCTGAGGCTCTCATGCACATCGATGGATTGCAATGGGGCTCATGTAAGTATTAGAGGTGGCTGAGGGGGGCTGCTGCACAGAGAAGGTTTTTTACCTTCATACATAGAATGTAGATCCCCCCTGCCCCCCAAGAAACTTACCTGAGCCAGTCCCGGCCCAACGCTGTGCCCAAGAGGAATGGCGCTGCTCTTTATCTCTCCACCCCCACTGGATTATGCTGCTGTCAATCAAATCCAGTGACGAGGGAGCAGGGGGCAGGGCAAGCTGCACTGTGTGTGTTAATAACTGCACACAGTGCAGCTCTGGAGAATCAAGCCCACACGAGTGCCTTCATAGCAGGTGGCATACAATGATGGGCACTCGGTGGGGGGGAGGGAGCACCAATGGGGAACTGCAATGATGTCACTCCCGCACATGTGTGAGGCAATCGTCGGCACAGGATTCTGAAGGCATAGGTGGCCATTTCTTCAAAGTGCATGCGTCGATGATGTCATCTGCTGCATATATATATATATATATTGTAAATATATTTACAGTACCTATAGATAAGCTTACCTGTAGGTACAAACTATGCATGGGACTTTACTTCCTCTTTAAGTCTCTACAACTGATCATGCTAATGTGTAATAAGATTTAGGTCTACTCATTTTAGCGGGGACCTGAAGACGTTAATAAGGGTTTTGCCATGATAAAAGGGTGGAGAAAGGTTGTCTTAGATATGTATATATATATACACTGAGAAAAATTATAAACGCAACACTTTTGTGTTTGCCCCTATTTATCATGAGCTGAACTCAAAGATCAAAGATCTACAACGACCGCAGACCACGTGTAACCACACCAGCCCAGGACCTCCACATCCAGCATCCTCATCTCCAAGATCGTCTGAGAGCAGTCACCCAGACAACTGCTGCAACAATCCGTTTCCATAACCAAAGAATTTCTGCACAAACTGTCAGAAACCGTCTCAGGGAAGCTCATCTGCATGCTCGCCGTCCTCATTGGGGACTCCACCTGACTGCAGCTCATCATCATAACCGACTTGAGTGGGCAAATTCTCATATTCAATGGTGTCTGGCACTTTGGAGAGGGGTTCTCTTCATGGATGAATCCCGGTTTTCACTGTACAGGGCAGATGGCAGACAGCATGTATGGCGTCGTGTGGGTGAGCGGTTTGCTGATGTCAATGTTGTGGATCGAGTGGCCCATGGTGGCGGTGAGGTTATGGTATGGGCAGGCGTATGCTATGGACAGTGAACACAGGTGCATTTTATCAATGTCATTTTGAATGCACAGAGATACTGTGATGATATCCTGAGACCCATTGTTGTGCCATTCATCCATGACTATCACGTCATGTTGCAGCATGATAATGCATGGCCCCATGTTGCAAGGATCTGTACACAATTCCTAGAAGCTGAAAGCATCCCAGTTCTTGCATGGCCGGCATACCCACAGGACATGTCACCCATTGAGCATGTTTGGGATGCTCTGGATCAGCGTATACGACAGCGTGTTCCAGATCCTGCCAATATCCAGCAACTTCGCAGAGCCATTGAAGAGGAATCGACCAACATTCCACAGGCCACAATCAACAACCTGATCAGCTCTATCTTGATATACCACACCTGTGAGGTGGATGGATTATCTCGGCAAAGGAGAATTGCTCACTAACACAGATTGAGCCATGGTTCACACTAACAGTGGTAATGAAATGGTGCAAGTTCAGCTGAACTCACACCATTTCATTCCCGCATGTCAGTCCCGACTTCGGGGGCATTTTCAGAGACATCTGCGCGGGTTTGCGCACAGATGCTTATGGGAATTACATCCCAAAGTCGCCAAAAGTAGTACAAGAACTACTTTTGGGAATCGGTGCCACGCCACAAATGCACCATCGCACCAATTCGGAGGGTTTAATTACCGCCGATTTGACATGCGATATGACATGTCAAATCGCATGCCAAATCGCTCTAATGTGAACCTAAGCTTAGACAGATTTGTGAACATTATTTGAGAGAAATAGGCCTTTTGTGTACATAGAAAAAGTGGTAGATCTTTGAGTTCAGCTCATGATAAATAGGGGCAAACACAAAAGTGTTGAGTTTATAATTTTGCTCAGTTTATATATATATTAAGCATGTGGGCTTGCATATGTAAATATTATTATTATTATTATACTATGTTTTCTTAGTAGTGTGTATTTAGCTATGTACAGCTGCCCTCCATCTCTTGGCATATTGGGGTGAGAGTGTTGGTGTCGGCTGGCTCCATGTCACCATGAGATGATCCTTTACCAGGGTAGTGAGTGGCTTTTCAGCTAACTGGCTGCCTGGACTTTACAAACCGCTGATAAAGAACCTTTAACGTTTCAGCAACGTTGTTAGGACGACAGGAAAGAATGTCTCAGATAATAACTCCCACTTCAAAGATTTCCCAGCTCAATAGAAGACGGACCATCCTTTTTATTCACCCGCATGAACTGCCACTAAAGAGAGTGAACTGTTTGGATTTTTTTTTTCCCCGTCGTGTTTATTTTTCTCCCATTCAGAAAGGTACTTGGATAAAATAAACAAGACAATGACTTGCACGGTGCCGTTAGTGCCGGGTCTAGCTGAGCGGTGCAGCAGGGATATAGGGTGAAAGGAGCCAGGTGGGCTCCTGGCATCCTGAGAACACCATGAGCCTGGCTGTCTGTGGGCACCACTCTTATAGTCCTCCTCCCTACAATCTATATACTACATGGCTGTCCCACCCACCCAATTAGGTATTCTCTAGTTCTATAACGTTGTTTGTTTTATATAGCCTTGTTTGCACAAATCGCGAATGGAGGGGGGGTCACTAAAGCAATTTGACTGCTGGATAAGGGGGGCTTTTTTTACATTCCCTTAGTTTTGTAGAGTGGTCCTTTATGCAAATATATCTATAGCCAAGAAAAAAATAAATAACAATAAAAAATAAATATGGATAGATGGATGGATGGATGGATAGATAGATATAAAATAATACATAGTTATAGGCATGATAATATATAGTGGTATGTATGGCTAAAGGATGATTCATAGTATTAATAGATAGATAGATAGATAGATAGATAGATAGATAGATAGATAGATAGATGCATGGATGGATGGATGGATAGATAGATATAAAATAATACATAGTTATAGGCATGATAATATATAGTGGTATGTATGGCTAAAGGATGATTCATAGTATTGATAGATAGATAGATAGATAGATAGATAGATAGATAGATAGATAGATAGATAGATAGATAGATAGATAGATAGAAAATAATACATAGTTATAGGCATGATAATATACAGGGGTATGTATAGCTAAAGGGTGATTCATAGTATTAATGGATGGATGGATGGATGGAGGATGGGGGATGGGTGGGTGGATTGATAGATAGATAGATAGATAGATAGATAGATAGATAGATAGATAGATAGATAGATAGATAGATAATTTATAAAATAATACATAGTTATAGGCATGATAATATATATATAGCTGTATGTATGGCTAAAGGATGATTGGGTGGCAGAAGTATTAATGGATGCATGGAGATAGATAGATAGATAGATAGATAGATAGATAGATAGATAGATAGATAGATAGATACATAGATAGATACATAGATAGATAGTTATAGGCATAATAACATATATAGTGGTATGTATGGCTTAGGGATGATTTGTAGTATTAATGGATGGATAGATAGATAGATAGATAGAAGCATGATAATATATATAGTGGTATGTATGGCTAAAGGATGATTGGTAGTATTAATGGATAGATAGATGGATGGATAGATAGATAGATAGATAGATAGATAGATAGATAGATAGATAGATAGATAGATAGATAGAAGCATGATAATATATATAGTGGTATGTATGGCTAAAGGATGATTGGTAGTATTAATGGATGGATGGATGGATGGATAGATAGATAGATAGATAGATAGATAGATAGATAGATAGATAGATAGATAGATATAAGCATGATAATATATATAGTGGTATGTATGGCTAAAGGATGATTGGTAGTATTAATGGATGGATAGATAGATAGATAGATAGATAGATAGATAGATAGATAGATAGATAGATAGATAGATAGATAGTTATAAGCATGATAACATATATAGTGGTATGTATGGCTAAAGGATGATTGGTAGTATTAAGCTAGCAGGAAGGCAAAGGTCAGGCCAAATGTATCTTAATAGACTGTGTCTTAAATGGAGTGTGCCTCCTTTGATGGCAGCTTGCTATTGCTCCTCTCATTACCATAGAGACCCTAACGTGCCATGCTGATGCACCATAAAACTCACACTTTCAACCCCAAAACCAGACCCCTTTGAACAACCCGAACTTGATTAGGCTTTTCTTCCATTCTTCTCCCTTAAAAACCATTTCCTTGCCTTTTGAAACTTGGCCATCAAATCAAAATGAATTCTGTGATCAGTGAAGAAAGCCCCCAACAAAAGTTCCCTGACGCCTCAATTGAGGAGGCCCCCTTTTCTTCTGCATTTTATTATGATGTGGGGGACAAGTGCCCATTCGCGTGTTTTTTGTTTACTGGAAATGAAATGAAAATGATTTAGCTGGAGTCACACAAAAATATATACGTGTAGACACAAGAGAAAAGGCTCCTTTATACGTAAATATTATGTCGTGGATGAATAGAATGGAGAGACTCCAGACTTGAGCCTTTCAGGAATTAAGTATGACTTGCCTATTGCCATAGAAATCCTAACTTACCATGAAGATTCACCGTTCACAAGAATACTTCTTTGTAGAGGGAGAGGCTTTGATGTCTAAAGCATAATATCCAAGCTTTCAGCTGTGACTGTCTAGATTACCTTGAGAGCAACAGGGCAGACATCTGTAACAAGGAAATGAAAAATGAAAGGTGATTAGCCTATAGAAGCCAACAGTTTGAGAACTTCACACCCCAAAGACAAGAATGGCAAGCAGATCTTATCTCTCATATGCAAAGTGGGGTGCAGATGCCCAGCACACAGTTTTCCATCAGTGGCACCATTTGGAGAAGAGGAAAGGTGAAGATTGGAAGACCTGCCTGCTAGATTGGGCCAGCTAGACCAGCTGATTCTACACATGAGGGTCCATCATCAGCTTCTATACTTTACACATAACTCTTTTAACAACCAACCCAAAATAAAACATAGAGAAATGTATGGGTCAAATATCTCAGGGGCTGATTTACTAAAGGCAAATAGACTGTGCACTTTGCAAGTGCAGCTTCACTCCTTTTTCTAAATGTGGAAAGCTTCACTTTGTAAACCCAATCAGGTGCAAGGAAAAAAAATGCATGCATATGATTGGGTGATGGAAATCACTGCATTTAATAAGCTCTGGGAAAAAATCAGTGCAACTGCACTAGCAAAGTGCACAGTAGATATGACTTTAGTAAATCAATCTCATGGCAATTCAAAACCTGGGCTGAGCATCTAAATCGTATTTAGGGATTTTGGTTTTAATTCCCCTGTAGATGCAAAAAAATCAGTGCGGGTTTAGGAGGTCAGTGGAACCATTACTCATTTATTTAAAGTCTAATAAAAAATATCTAGACGATTTCCTGCTCACACAGATTTCCCATTCAAGGGTGGTGCATTTTTCCCTTTAGCCCCATTCACAATAAAATAGTCGTTAGCATAGGAGAAGTAGAGATTGGGGGATCGGGTGTTATTAGAGTATATGAAGCTCTAGATTCTCTATGGCTTGCAGGATTTTTGAATAAAGGATTGGGAATAATAGCCCTTCAATACGGACATCGTGGCATTAAAGGGACCTCAGCACCGATGTCATCAAATCCATGATTTCTGGAGCTGAGATATACTTTCCCCTAGGAATTCTCCAGGAAAGGCGAGCAGTCAGCCTTTTTATTGTCATTTATTTACCCCCTCCTGCTAGATGTATAGCTTTGTATTAACAGTTGAGAGTAGGTTCTCTTTACACTCCAGTGCATGCTATATGACAGCTTGACTAATCAGAAGGCACTAATAATATCTCACCGCACTCCATAGCACCACTTAGGATCAAGTATACCACACTGCATAACATAGCACAGTGTTACTATAAGAGTGAGGAGCTATAGTATACCACACTGAATAGTATACAACAGGCTGAGGAAGCACGAATAGTATACCCCACTGAATAGTATACAACAGGCTGAGGAGGCACTATAGTATACCACACTGAATAGTATACAACAGGCTGAGGAAGCACTAATAGTATACCACACTGAATAGTATACAACAGGCTGAGGAAGCACTAATAGTATACCACACTGAATAGTATAAAGTCACACCATATGATAATCACGAAGGAG
>BLSH010446857.1:228866-243566 GCA_018402905.1 Glandirana rugosa | reverse complement strand
TATATAACAAGTTAGAATATAGAAAAAGAATATATATATATATATATATATATCTACACACATACGCACATGCATATATATATGCACGAACACGTATATAAAAAGTTAGAAAACACATACATATATTACAAATATATAAAAATACATATATAAAAGTGTACACACTTACATGGATATATATGTATATATATGTACACTACTACTTTTATATCTATATATACATACAAATAAAAAAGTACCCACGCACACACATGCATTCACATATTTACAAACACTATATTAAATATACTAATCTATAAAATAACGTGTCTCTTTTATATTAGCAAACCAATACCCATAAAATGTCATTTGTGTATGACAGAGGAAAATAGACAGTTGTCAGACTGAATTCAGCTCTCACCGCCCCAGTAATCTATATTTAATAGTTTATCTTGACCATAAAATCCCATTTGTGATGCTGGTATAAATTGCGTAGTATTTATTTTTCATAAATATTAATTAGGCTGAATGAAAGTTTACAACCACGTGTACGAATGTATTTGCTCTCTTTTTTCCCCTGGCTTGATTCATTCCCAATCCCCAGAGCTTTAAATCAATCAGATCACAAGATGGAAGCGGTCATAAAGCATCTCTGGGGATTATAATCAATTTATTTATATGGCCACTTAAAGCTTGATGTTGTAAAAGGCGATGCAATGTGGCACTAAAAGTAAAGTGTCTCTAATATATCAAAAAGCTGAGAGTGGCATGCAAAGGAGAAAGGCTGGTACTGACCTGTGTGAGTCCTTTTGTGGATTTTCAGGTTTTCTGACCTGGCAAAGACTTTCCCACAGCCAGGGAATGGGCATGGGAAGGGTTTTTCCCCTGTGTGGACTCTGATGTGGTTGACCAGTTTGTATTTGGCTTTGAAAGGCTTTCCTTCTCTGGCACACTCTTCCCAGAAGCAGATGTGGTTGGATTGCTCGGGTCCACCAACGTGCTCCACCGTGACATGGGTGACCAGCTCATGCATGGTGCTGAAAGTTTTGGAGCAAAGTTTTTTGGGCAGCTGCTCTTCTTCTATCCACTTGCAGATGAGTTCTTGTTTGATCGCCTGTCTCATGTATCTGAAGAAGGCTCCTGGTCCGTGGTGAGGAGCTAGGTTCATGTTCAGGTTCATGCCAGCGTAGCCTTGAAGAGAAGCGGAGGAGAAAGGATCTGTCCTAGACACTGATTGAGTGAAATGATCAGACCTGCTGCTGTACATGTCTCCAGGTAGCCCCAATCTTATCTGTCCGTTTAGAGGCTGCCCACCTGGGGTGGCATGGGAATGCTGCTCATGATGAGGTCCAGAGAAGTAGGGATGGCTTCCAGGCTCCGCGTGGTGGCCATGCTGCCCAGGGTAGCTACCTGTCGTTGAGACAAACATGCCATGGTGAGAGCTTGCCACAGAGTGTTGATCACTCAGCCCTGGCATCACTTGAACTGTCAGATCCCTGCCTATTAGAAAGTCCCTACCTGACTGAGCTGTGTAGGAGACAGCAGCTGCTGAGGGAGCCGGGACAAATGCTCCTGGTGGACTGGAGGCAGCCTCAGCCTGGCCTGCCATATGATGGTGGTGCTGGTGGTGGTGGTGATGGTGGTGGTGGTTATGGGCAGGGCTGAGTTTGAGGGCCGCTGGATGGTGCCCCATGTGTTCTGGCCGGAATGCAGGACTTGGCCCTAGGCGAGAATCAGCAGCATACTCCCCAGGGTGCACATGAGCCATTGAATGGGAATGACCCACGTACCCCGGGAAGCCTGTCATAGTCTGTGGGGGGTGGTGGTGGTGATGATGATGGTGATGAGCCCCTGCCAAGTCTACTATTCTAAGCGCCGGGTTCCGTTTGGAGAATGCAGGCTCCATCACTGTGTTCCCCCAAAGCCTGCACACTTATTGCAGCTAATTCTACAATCACCTGTCTCTGGGAAAAGAAGAAAAGAAAAACTTTTTTTTTTTCCCAAAAGTTTTTTCAAGTTTTTTTTTTCTTTTATGTCTAAGTGGAATCCCCTACGCTTGAGAAGCAGCAGCAGGAAGCATTGAGGCACTGAATAGAGATTCACAGACACTGCTACTGCCCAGAGAGCTCAACAATAACCGCTCTCTATGATTGGCTATCTCCACATGATTGACGTCACCACTGACAGGTCCTGCTGGAGACTGAATGGATTAAGGAGGGGGGACGGGGACTCAGCACTGCGCCTGCGCACGGCTGGGCACCATGCCTTGCTCCCCCTCTCACAAACAACACTGTTGCCTGGTGTTTTCAGACACGTTTTTTTCTTTTTTTTTTTTTTGTTGTTGTTCAAACAGACCAAATTTTGAAAGCTAAAAACGTAGAAGAAAATATTTTTACGATACCCAGCAAAAATATTTTTGCTATTTTTTTTTTTTTTTTTGCTAATGTACATTTTAAGGATCTGTGCCAATTTTATGTGAATGCCAAGGTTATTGTCTGATGTAGCTTACCAATAGTACAACTGTCATTTTTTTTTTTAAACTGTTTGTTGAGCGGTAATTTGCAAAATATGGAAGTATGCATATATCTTGAATTGTATGTATTTTATTATTTTGATAACAAGTGAAATGATTTGCATGCAGGTTCTTTTTAATAGGAAGTACTAGATGGATATAGTGGTGCGGTGTTTAGTTTATCACTTGCAACAGAAAAAAAATCTCTCTATATATATATATATATATAAAGAAAAAAAATATATATATAAAGAAGAAAAAACAATGTATATATATATATATATATATATATATATATATATATATATATATATATATATATTCTGTAATGTTGGGTGCTATGATTTCAGTGTATGAAATATATATATATATGCGGAAAACTAATAGCGCCGATGTACTATACTGACATTTGCTGTTATATCAAATGTGCAACTTCATGACACACTATTGATCATTAAAAAAAGTTTTGTTGAGGTTGTTTTACACATTGCTGTACATTACTGAACCCTCTCAGCTGTCACTATACTTACCTAGATGATAAATTTCACATTGCACATAACATCATATCGCTACCTCTGCTACAGTGAAAGGATCAGAATATATTGCACAAACAAAAATCACCCCTCCAGAAGATTTTAAAGATTCTGACTATAGAGAAATGTGTGAGTATGTGTTTGTCTCTGTAGAATATACTAACTCGTGTTCTCCTTCAAATTGGCCACATTAGACAAGCTGCATGTATGTACTAATTTATTTAAGTAAGTATGTTTTAAGCCCCTCTGTGGAGGTATTGGAGTACAAGCAGGCTCTCAAATCTTTCAATCATTGCTGTTTTACAAGTGATCAAACTAATATACGCACCAATTGAATGTTCCTTAGCCAAGGTATATATATATATTTCTGCAAATGTGTTTCTTTTGTATTCATTTGCGTCTTATTGTTGGATAAAACTTTGCTCAGCATAAGCAGTAGATTCTGTCTCTGCATCATACTTACACAAAAATATACCTACCTATTTCTTTGCTGGAAATTGAAATATAGAAGTAAATAGGCTGGAAAATACTCCTTTCCTTTGAGCTTATATATTGACAGATCGATATTCAGATACATAGATAACAATGTTACCAATAGCTGCATATAAGATTCTGTTGACGAATTTATTTCAGATTTCCCCATCAAGGATAAATAAAAGGGACAATAGGAGTTGCAATTTAGCTATGGCCTTTCTTCATTTGAAAGTGTCATTTGTATTTACAGTTCACATGTTTCTCTGAGACATTAGAAATAGAATAGCACACACAAGTACAGTTGTGAGATCCAAAGGGCTGTTCTCCTCTTTATTGAAATGATAAATGGGAAAGATGGCATATTACATTTTACTTGGTGTAAATGCAAAATGAAAAAAAAAAGGATGGGATTCATATTCTTGGCAGTGGTCACTTTGAAGCCTGGAAATCAGTGTTAAGTCAACTTTGTCGAGGTAACTTGTAGATTCAGCATGCGGACAGATATCTTACCTAATTATAATGTGGCCTGCTGCAAGCCTGGGGATTTATTTCATAGATCGGTCTGTGCATGGGCCAGGGCCTCTTCTATGTGACTGCTCAGTGGAGACACAAAAACATCTGGGCTAGTGCTCTGTTCTCTTATAGAAAATGCGTGAGATTTATTATTAACAGCAACACATCAACACAATGTGCAAACATCTTACAAACAATAATGTAACATCAAAATCACAAAGCAGATTTCTAGCCTTGGTGTCCCCCCACAAGATAATACTTCATACTGGGCTCCTACATACACATTTTTCCAACTCTGTTTTTGTTGTCTATGTATGCAACACTTTATATCTATGTTGCACAACCACATTGCATATTTTGCACATATACCATTAGGGTTTTCAGTGTTTTCCAGCAGTAATGTAATGAAATAAATTATATATGTGTGCTTGTGTATGTAAGATATATATATATACATACTCACCAGACATATCTATATATATATATATATAGTCTCACTGAATTTATTTAAGTACAGTTTAGATACGTTTTCTTGCCAAATAGCTGGGGCTACTATTCGAGTTGCGTAATTAATGTACTTTAATACAGCTTTAAATAAGTTTGTATCTGTATGAGTGCATATCTAATGGCATAGTAATGAGACATACATGGCAATTTGAAGTGCTCTGAATAACCTAGCTCTCAGCACCTTGTGTTTGCGGCACTCAGTTGTGTTTTGCGCTCTAATTGCGTTAGTGGCGCTAAGGTAGACACCTAGAGAGTAGTAGATGGGCGATCAGTCCTCTTTAGCCCAGGGTTTGGTGACAGATCAGCTTTCTCAGATTAAGGTATATCTGTCAAATGAGGCGTCAGTCACCACCAGCCACTGCTCAGGGCTCATTGTGCAGAGACCTGGTAGCCACCACATTGTGAAAGCATGGTATCCCTAGTAAGGATGGTACATATCATGTAAACCCCATCAGCAAGATCAAAGTGTTCTTTTTTAATAAGATCCAATACATGTCAACCCTCATTCCAATCAAATCGTCCGTAAATGAATTCCAGATGAATATGTCATAGAGTAATGTGACAATGCAGTCAAACAGGGTCAGGGGTGGATGTTGCAATGAGAGAGCCGTCAAATATTAATTCTAGGAGCTCCAAATGAATGACCAGTGAGCGGGATTAAGCACATTCTAGTGGCGGGGTGTTATGTCAGTGATTTGTGTTGGTTGCACGTTAACTGGCAAACAAAGCTCCAGAAATATATGGTCCCCTCTGAGCCTACACCAGGGCATATTTTAAACTTACTTGGGATCTTCATTATAGCTCTGGGATGTCCTAATATTTTCCTGCCTGCTAGGGAGATGCAGCAAGCCATCCTGTGTTACTCTGAGCAATGCTATGGGAGCTGGTGCAGAGTCCATCCTGGAAAATTGAAACAGATTTGGATGTTTTAATAAGTAATACAGCAAGTCCATTTCCTCTGACTGTTTAATAATGCACGTTTTATTGGATCTGGATGTACTTTGCCAAATCTAAATGGTATGGCACACATTTGAAGCATGACCAGTCTCTGCATGCAGATTTCCCAGATGGATTTCTGACTATGATTTTCAATGTACTGGTCATGTTTCCACTTACTGATGGCACACAGCTAGGGATTCCTGCTCGCATTCCTTTGGATTTTGTGCTCTTCTTAGTACAAGGCTCGACTGTAAACCTGGTTATAAGGCATGCAGTCAACTTCACTTACAACTTACTGATGTACTCTACATACACACCATAAAAGACAGTTATTCTACATTTACATTAAACTCATTTGCACTGTATCCATATTGCTGATAGACGAATGTTGTATATATGATATCAAATACAGACACACACACACCATAAAAGAAAGTTGTTTTACATTTATATTAAACTAATTTGCTCTGTATCCTTATTGCTGATAAGCTAATGTTGTATATAGGATATCAAATACAGACACACACCATAAAAGACAGTTATTTTACATTTACAATAAACTAATTTGCACTGTATCCATATTACTCACATTCTAACGTTGTTACATACGATATCAAGTGCACACACACACCATAAAATACAGATATTCTACATTTACATGAAACTCATTTGCACTGTATCCATATTGCTGATAGACTAATGTTGTATATATGATATCAAATACAGACACACACACACCATAAAAAACAGTTATTTTGCATTTACATTAAACTAATTTGCACTGTATCCATATTGCTCATATGCTAATGTTGTATATAGGATATTAAATACACACACCATAAAAGACAGATATTCCACATTGATATTAATCTGATTTGCACTGTATTTATATTGCTGATATGCTAATTTTCTCTATAGGATTGAAAATACAGACACACAAGCCAAACAATCCATGCATTCCTCAGTGGTATTAAATGAATGTGCTCCAAATTCATATTTGATAGAATATTACTTTTTTGTGTTTCAGATAGTAAACACATATACACCAAACAAGGCATGTCAGTGATATATGCATCTATATCTACATATGTATCTCTCTCTGGATAGATAGCTAGATAGATAGCTAGATAGCTAGATAGATAGATAGATAGATAGATAGATAGATAGATAGATAGATAGATAGATAGATAGATAGATAGATAGATAGATAGATAGATAGATAGATAGATTGATTAAGTGATAGATAGATAGATGCGTGTTTATATATATTAATTTTGCCAACTGTGTAGTAAAGGCAAAGGGATGAACTGAAGGAAAAGTTACCTTTAACTAAACTCCACGTATGAAGGCTAATTTACTAAAGATGAGAATGTTTAAAGAGTATATTCTATTATTTCACTTTAATTCGCCAATCATATGTAAAGCATACTCCTCTTCGCTTCTTTTACCTGCACATGATTAGATAATTGAAATCAACATTCACACAATTAATTGGGTACATTTTCTCAACTCCTTTAGTAAATCAGCCAAGAGTCTAAGAAAACCTATCCCATGTAATAGTACTTAAGCTATAAATAATAATACTACTGATAATACTAATGCCCGTATCTGTCCTTGCTTATAGATCCAAATGTCAGTTCATTTTCCAGTAGCAATATTTATGCTGCGGTTTAAATGGAGCATTTGTTGTCAACCTGCATATTGTAGAGCTGAGCTTGCACTGTGCTTTGTGTCCAATTTTAAAACGCATCATTTGGTCTACATGTGTTTGAAATATTCCTCGGCGTGAATAGAGCAAGGACGGGTCATAGAGTTGGGAATTGGCAATGTATGCTATTTCCTTTACAGAAGTTTTGGGAATATATGAGATTTTAAGGAAAGAAAGAGAGAACAGAGAATAAAAAAGAGAAAGAGAGAGAGAATAAAAAAGAAAGAAAAGAAAAGCAAAGCAAAGCAAAGAAAAGAAAAGAAAAGAAAAGA
Source organism: Glandirana rugosa (assembly GCA_018402905.1). Classification (NCBI taxonomy): domain Eukaryota; kingdom Metazoa; phylum Chordata; class Amphibia; order Anura; family Ranidae; genus Glandirana; species Glandirana rugosa. The sequence continues at coordinate 236,129 of BLSH010446857.1, read as the reverse complement.
AAAGAAAAGAAAAGAAAAGAAAAGAAAAGAAACGCATACCTAACCATATGTGCCTAGCAGTTATCTATCTATATATATAGTACTGTACTTTTTTCGGACTTCAAAAGACATCAATGCGAAGTAAATGAATGGGAAAGTGTTCTTATAGGGAACAAGTTGCTGCTGTTGACACTTTTGGACGTGTCTCATATAACAGCACCTGGATAAACTTGTGGCAATGTTTGGTCAGACAAGGCAGGTCCATATGTAAGTGTGAAGACAGGCTAATGATGGGGCAAACCTTCTGTCCTATGACTGTACATAAAGCATCACTCTCTTCTTTTCCCTGATCCTACTTCTTCATCCTCTGGACTCACCATGTGCACATGTGGTTGGTCTGGGGTCAGGGGTCAAACTCTAAGGCATTTCAAAAGTCGGTGACTTCAATAGATGTATCCTTCAACACTATCTAGAGGCAGTAACTGCATTTCCAGCAACAGAAAATACAAATAATAAAAAAAAGGCAAAGAGGGCCTATGTTCTTCGTGTCTCTTTAAAAACAAAAGGCAGCAGCACACACACAAGTCTAGATTGCAGAGATCATTAACTTCGCACTTCTTGGCACTCATCATCATCTTGCTTGTGCTTTGCCCTAAAAAAAAGATTGCAAACCCAAATGTATCTGCTAATTTGGCATTATTTCGCATTAGAGCGGAGAACAATCAGATCCTCCCCCATTATGGAGAATAAAACAATCGCAGACTTAATTAAATCTGATAATCTCCTTTAAAGCTCTCCTTGCCTTCACCAGTATCTGTCTAGCTGGATGTGACCTGTTTGCCCTCCATAAATACATGAAATCATGTGTCTTGTCATCCCCCATAGGTGGAGATGGAAGAGAACCCTTGTGTCAATGCATCATATACAGACTTTGGAAACTCAGCAAACAAGTGTAAAACGTATTAATCAGTGCGGACAATGGAGCTGGTAATTAAATATAAAAGCCAATGAATTGATTCCTTTTTTTTTCTCCCCTCCATCCTAATTTTCCATCCCCAGGCAATGCTATGATGAGGGAATCTTTTCAAAGCTGTAGCGGAAGCTTGTTCTTCCCATCCCCACAGCCCATTGGCATGGAAATAGAGCCCCCTAACCTATTCTCACCTAAGATATTCTTTTCCTTGCTGATTATTGCTATTAAAGTCTGACACAAAAGATTTTCTGAACAAACATTCCATGTGAAAGGCTATCTGTAATGGCTGGCCCATCTACATGAGAGGGGATGGAAATGGGGCTGGTCAGGGCTAGGCTATGTACAGAGAGCTGGCCTCACCACTGCTGGCCCCCAGCCTGTCTTACCGTGCCTACTCCTCCACCTGTTGCCAAATGCCCTTCAGATCTTCCCTGGACTGGAGGGGTGACACCGGCACCCTTTGCTGCTCCTCCATGCTGTCATCCTTCATTTCTCCTTTTTCTGGCTTTCTGAAATCAGTTAGAAGAAATCATGATGAGGCAGAAATGAGCCGTCAGGATGATATTTTAATGGCTTATATTGTCACGTTGGTGCATGTGGCTTTGAACTAGCACAGCTTTCCTTCCCTGCAGAGAGCGCCGCAAATCCCACTTGATAACTTCTGCAACTTTTTTTCCCTCTCTCCTGTAAGTTTAGACACATTCCCTAAATATCCATCAACTGACCTGCATTGTGATGGAGCTCCACACCTCTCCTGATCAATCAGGGCATGGTACATAAGGACATCTGTTTGGATGTCAATAGTACTATGAGCTTTCATATGTATGGGGATGACTGTGCACATTGGATTCACACATATAGGTGAATAACTGTCTGCATGTGTGTACATATGTAAGTGTGTGTGCATAAGGGTGCCCACACACACACATGTGTGGAGAGAGAGAGAGATTGCATATGTATACATATATGTATGTAAATTAGTTTTGCATTTGTATACATGTGTGTCTGTATATGATAGACATTTACATATATGTGTGAATGACTGAATGTGTACACATATATGCGTGTGTTATTGCCCTGAATTACAGTGTACATATACATATATGCGTGTGTGTCATGAACCTTTACATATGTGAATGCCTGTTTGCATATCTATCTATCTATCTATCTATCTATCTATCTATCTATCTATCTATCTATCTATCTATCTATCTATCTATCTATCTATCTATCTATCCACACACACACACATATATATATATATATATATATATATATATATATATATATATATATATATATATGTGCGTGTGTGTTTAATGGACCTTTACATATGTGAACGACTGTTTGTATGTGTATACATATTTCTGTGTATACAGGTATTATGGACCTTTACATCTATATGTAAATGACTAGTTTGCACATGTATACAGTGTGTGTATTATGGGTATTTACATATAATGACTGTTTGCATGTGTGTACATATATATGCGTGTGTGTTTTCTGGACCCTTACATATATGTGCATGCCTGTTTGCGTGTGTGTGTGTATATGCTTTATGGACCTTTAGATATATATGTGAACGATTGTTTGCATGTGTATACGTATGTGTGTGTATTATGGGGATTTAAAATATATGTTAATGACTGTTTGCATGTGTACACAGATATATCTGTGTGTGTGTGTGTTTTTTTTTATAGACATATATATGCGAATGCCTGTTTGCGTGTGTATACATACATTTATATGTGTGTCTTATGGACCTCTAGATATATATGTGAACGATTGTTTGCACGTGTATATATATGTGTGTGTATTATAGGTATTTACATATATATGACTGTTTGCACGTGTATGCATAATACATATATGTGTATATACATATATATATATATATATGTATATATGTGTGTGTGTTACATGTGGTCATTATTGATATTTACCAATATGCAAATGAACGTACATATGAATACATATGCAGTATACGATTTGTTATCATGAGAAGCCACATGTCTATATATATTTTATATATATATATATATATATATATATATATATATATATATATATATAACAAGATAAAGAGATTGTCAGTGTGCCACCCCATTCCCCTGGCAGTGTACCCAGGATGCGATGTGTACCGTCTCCCGTTATGGTAGGCAGAATATCCAGTGAGCAGGAATGCTGATCTCCACCGCCCTGGAATGTGGCTTCTCATCACTGGCTTTTATGAATAGGATATGTTAAGTGAGACCATTTCTATTTTAATTAAAGTGCTACCTGCCCTGCACTGTTTACAAAGTATTCCTTTTGAAAAGACGGCCTAAAGTTTCTTTGTGAATGAGGAGTGAGAGTTTGGAGTTTAGATTCTGCTGCTGCAAGGATTCATTGAGGCAGCTAACAAAGGCTAAATGGAATGATTCCGATCCCGCTTCAGCTTTTTTAGGCTTCTATTACTAGAAAATAATTACAGCTAATGAATATGCAGAGGAGGGAAGAATGGCTGCATAAATAAAAGGCTAGGGACATTCTGCAATGCTCACATACAAAGTGCTGCCAGGGACATTCTACATTTAAAAAGTCCTACCAGGGATACTCTACATTAGTCAGATAAAGAACCCTGCCATGGACACAAGTATTAGATTAAACGTCCTGCCAGGGACATTCTACCATAGTCAAATAAAGAGTAATGCCAGGGACATTCTTCAATATTTAGATAAAGGGTGCTACCAGGGACATTCTACAATATTCAGATAAAAAGCCTTGTCAGGGGTACTCTACATTAGTCAGATAAAAAGTCCTGCCATGAACATTCTACTATTATTAGATAAAACGTCCTGCGAGGGACATTCTACCATAGTCAAATAAAGAGTAATGCCAGGGGCATTTTTAAATATTTAGATAAAGGGTGCTACCAGGGACATTCTACAATATTCAGATAAAAAGCCTTGCCAGTGGTACTCTACATTAGTCAGATAAAAAGTCCTGCCATGGACATTCTACTATTATTAGATAAAACGTCCTGCCAGGGACATTCTACCATAGTCAAATAAAGAGTAATGCTAGGGACACTCTTCAATATTTAGATAAAGAGTGCAGCCAGAGACATTCTACAATATTCAGATCTTGCCAGGGCTACTCTACATTAGTCAGATAAAGAGTCCTTCCAGGGACACTCTGCAATAGTTAAATACTGTCAAATACGATAGTCAAATAATGCCAGGAACATACTACAATAGTCAGCTAAAAAGCCCTGCCAGGGACATTCTGCCATAGTCAAATAAAGAGTAATGCCAGGGACACTCTTCAATATTTAGATAAAGAGTGCTGCCAGGGACATTCTACAATATTCAGATCTTGCCAGGGGTACTCTACATTAGTCAGCTAAAAAGCCCTGCCAGGGACATTCTGCAAAATTCAGATAAAAAGTTCCACAGTTCCACCAGGGACATGTTTCAATAGTCAAAATGAAATATACAGCCTGGGACATTCAACAATAGTCAGATAAAGGGGTATTCTGCAATGTCTAAATAAAAATGCCTGACATTCTGCAATGTTCACATACAACATTGTGCCAGGGATATTCTTCAATAATCAGATACAGGGTGCTGCAATAGATATCCTGCAGTGTTTAGATAAAAAATGCTGCCAGGGACATTCTACAATATTCAGAATAAATATACCACTAAGGATATTTTTAAGGGACGTTTTAAAAAAGTAGTGCCAGGGACAGTCTATAATGTTAGGGGATTTCTGCAAGATTCAAACAAAGTACTAGCAGGGTCACTCTTTTATAGTCAGATAAAAGTCTACTAGGGGCACTGGAATCAGGGAAGCCCATGGCAGCCTCCAAGTCTACTTTCCAGCCTAGTATGGGCTAATGCAAAGTCACATATTCACACCATTGAAAAAAAGCACTTTAATATATGGTCATGGCTGCTTTTGTACACAAGACAAAGAGAATATATGGTCATAGACAGGTTAATCGAGCTTTGCTGCAGGAAAACAAGCAAGTGTTGTATGTTTGCACTGAATGCAAAGGTCTGTATTTTCCAGAGCAAATCAAAGGGAGTGTTAGTCCTTTTCCTGTTCACTCATCTGAAGGCAAGTACATTTTCTCTGGCGATCACTAACAAAGGCAGCCAATGCTGCTTCCACCGTCCTGGTGTGGCTAGTTGGGGAAATTTCAATAATTCTGACAAGGGTGACTGATTTGTGAACTAAAAAAAAAAAAAAAGGTCAGGAAATTTACACTGCTCCGTTTCTAATAATAAAAAAAGACAAAAAAAAAATATATAATCCCAAACATACATAAAATAAAAAAAGAAAGAAAGAAGGCAAAACCGGAACTAAATAAAGAGGAACAGCAAAGTAAAAAAATAAAAAAATAAATCACAAATAAAATAATAATAAAAAAATAAAAAAAAATAGATTCTCACCCACCTGTGTTGTGATGGGTACAGAATACAAGCATTGAAAAATGGCAAGACATGGAAATGATGTCCAGAAAATTCACCTCCCTGGAAATTGTAAGCATACTGATGGAGGTTGGGAAGGTGAGAAGGAATCTCAGGACAGGAGGCAATATTGTGAAAATTAAAGGGAGTGTCGGTCTAGGATGAAAACAGCAAGAATAAGATGTGGAGAAATGAAGTAAAGGGGGTCTTGGAAGAATTTTTTTCCCTCCTGTAGAATTTGGGCAGGGAGGAAAAAAAAAAAAAAAAAGTTGCTACTCCTAAAAACATTGTTTGTCATCAAGCGGTGTCAGCCTCCCTTACAATACCTGCGATTGATGAGTGGAGGCGGCCAATCAGGAGGCGTCTGCGACTCTGGGAGTCCTTAGTTGGAGAGTTAGGGGTGAAGGGGGGGGGAGAGGGCCAGGACCAATGGGCGCTGACGTCCATCCGCACGTGACTCCGCCCACTCCTCCCATTCATCAAGGGGGGAACGAGTCGTCCTTTCAATTCATTTATCTGCAGGAATGATTGCCGCTATCAGTCTCCAGCTCAACGCCCGGCTGAGGAGGTGAAAGTTTCTCCCCAGGAAGATAAACCGCAAAAAGACAATATTGTGCAGGAAAAAAAAAGAGAGAGGAGGAAAGGAGTGCAAAGAAAAAAGTGCAGAACATTCCCATGCAAAGATCCCATCGTGACAAGTTGTGCAGAGATCTGCTCGCCCATGTGAAGGAGGAGAAGATCTAGATCGGTCTCCTCCTGTGTGTTGGCCCTCTTGTCTGTCTCGCCTGCTCTTAGCCGATCGCCATGCTCCTGGACGCCGGACCCCAATACCCAGCCATAGGGGTCACCACGTTCGGCTCCTCCCGACACCACTCCACCGGAGACGTGACGGAGCGCGAGGTGGGCTTGGGCATCAACCCCTTCGCCGACGGCATGGGCGCCTTCAAGATCAACCCCGGCGGGCACGAACAGACGGCGTTCACCTCGCAGGCTCCGGGCTATGCCGCCGCCGCTCTGGGCCACCACCACCACCCGGGCCATGTCAGCTCCTACTCCAGCGCCGCCTTCAACTCCACCCGGGACTTTCTCTTCCGAAACCGGGGCTTCGGGGAAGCCGCCAGCGCCCAGCACAGCCTCTTCGCCTCGGCGGGGGGGGACGAGGTACCACCCGACGGTACAAGTACAAGTATCCCGGTATCGGTACCTCAACCCACCTCCGCATCACAAGCCTGGACCCCGACCACTGAACAGGTATGACCAGCCCGGCTGGTATGTACAGGGGCCTCTTCGGGTCGGAGTAGACGGGCAACTGGTGCAACCCACTCGGCACAGGACGTCGAACGAGCACGTCGGGGCCCTTCTACTCCACGGGCCACCGTAGCCACACAGGCACTCCAGGAGGCTTGGGGGGGCGGCTCCGCTTCTCCGACACGACCCGCGACCGCCGAAGGGGCTTCGGGGCCAAAGCCTTCTCTTTCAGGGCCCACCTCAACTTCCGCCGCGACCTCATCCTCGACTGTACCGGGCCCACCACCACCACCGGGTCTCGCCGCCGCCGTATCGGGCCTCGGACGCTCCACTTGCGGCAGACAAGCACGGGCGGCCCCAACTAGAACTTCCGCGGGTACGGCAGCCGCTTCCCCAACTACGGGTTCGGGTGGAGCGCGAGGCAGTGCAGAGGCCACCTCACCACAGCCCTCCTCGGCTTGCACCACTGGGGATACCGACCCATAACCCCAGGCCGCAGGTCCTCGTACCGCTAGCCGATTCTCGTCCGCTCTGTCTGTTCTCCCGGTTGTGTGTCCTCCTCTGGCTAGATCTAGAAGAGGAGGAAGTGTACCCGCTCGTCTAGAG
>BLSH010446857.1:215150-225570 GCA_018402905.1 Glandirana rugosa | reverse complement strand
TATCTTTTGGGGTATTATTTATCTTTATGAGGTATGATTTATCTTTGGGGATAATTATTGGTCTGTCGGGGGTATATCTTTTGGGGTATTATTTATCTTTATGAGGTATGATTTATCTTTTGGGGGTATTATTTATCTGTTAGGGGTATATCTTGTGGAGTATTATTTATCTTTATGAGGTATGATTTATCTTTTGAGGTATTATTTGTCTGTTGGGGGTATATCTTTTGAGGTATTTTTTTTGTTTTTTAGGAGTATATCTTTTGGAGTATTATTTATTATGGGGTTTTCTATATGGGGGCTGTCTGTTTATTAATGGGGGGTTCTATTTAGTATGGAGTATTTCTATTTATTATGAGGTTTTCTATATGAGGATTTTTTGTTTTTTTTATGGAGTTTTCTATATGGGGGTTGTCTGTTTATTATGGAGTTTTCTATTTAGTATGGAGTATTTCTATTTATTATGAGGTGTTCTATATGGGGATTGTCTATTTATTATGGGGGTTTTCTATTTAGTATGGAGTATTTCTATTTATTATGGGGTTTTCTATATGGGGGCTGTCTGGTTATTAATAGGGGTTTCTATTTAGTATGGAGTATTTCTATTTATTATGGGGTTTTCTATATGAGGATTGTCTGTTTATTATGGAGTTTTCTATATTGGGGTTGTCTGTTTATTATGGGGTTTTCTATTTAGTATGGAGAATTTCTATTTATTATGAGGTTTTCTATATGGGGGTTGTCTATTTATTATGGGGGGGGGGGGTTCTATTTAGTATGGATTATTTCTATTTATTATGGGGTTTTCTATATGGATTTTTTTTTGCTTATTGGATTTCTATAACTGGATTTTCTGTTTATTATGGGGTTTCTTTTATCTCTAAGATGGAGGATTTCTATTTATTACTGGGTTTTCTGTTTATTATGGACTTTTTCTATTGTGGATTTTTTTTTATTTATTATGGAGGTCTTCTATTTATTATGATGGCTATTTATTTAATTATAGAGGGGTTTCTACTTATTAATTCTTTTTTTATATATTCTATTGGTTGAACTAGATGGACTCTTTTTTTGGATGTCTTTTTTTTCATTTTTTAACTCTCTTTGTCCTGGTAAATGTGGATCTTTAGGGATCTTGTTGATTGCTTTGTGTCTGATTCATTTTTTTTTTTCTTTCTATAGGTCCACGAATCATCTTCCCAGGGGTCCCAACCTTCTCCAGCAGCCAGCTCAGGCTATGAATCTTCAACGCCCCCAACAATCGTGTCTCCTACTTCAGAAAACCAGACCACAAGTTCCTTATCCCCTTCCTCCTCAGCAGTACATCACACGTCCAGTCACAGCACGCTCTCATCAAATTTTAACGAATGGTACGTTTAAACACATATTTAAAAAAAAGACTTCCAGAGATTAATGAACACTTCGAATCTAATCCTAAAGCTGCCGGGACGGAATAACAATGAAGAATGAGACCCTTTTTGCTATTTTCTTCAGGCTTGGTAGAAAAAAAAAAATATAAGGGGATTGTAGAGTGCATGAGAAGAGTTTGCCAGGCCAAATGCCAACCGTGTAGGGTTTAATGAACCACTAATTAGAGGTCTCAATCTGCATGTCTTTTCAGGCGGCCTTTTTTTTGTAAATACAGAAGTATTAGTTGAAAAAAAATGTACTGTTGATTTTGTAAATAGCTATATTACAAGTGAAAGGGGTATGTGGAATTGTGATCACTGCATATATGTGTTTTTTTGGGGTGGGGTGCAGAGGGAAAGGAAGCAAGCTCTTTTTTTTTCCATGGATGGCAAGAATGTTCTAGTAAATGTGTACCCAAATGTGAAATACATTGTACTCTTCCAGTCTAAGCGTCCACATAACAGACTATTTACTGGTTTCAGTGTGCTTTTTTCCCCTGTATAAAGTGCAAGCTCTTCGTCCCAAAGTCCAGTCCGGTTTTTTAGTGCAGTGATATCTTGTTACACGTCATGTCAATTAATTGGTACAGTGCAAGCCTGGATCTCTTTATGTGTCAATCTGTTACATTTTGTTTATGTAAAGTGATATTAAAATATACAAAAAAAAAAAACTATAACTGTCCATTGCTTTTGGCATAAAGTGACCTCCTAATGTATGTAGCGTTTTATCATTTTCATATTTATCCGCATGTATAAAAAAAAAGCCCTGCTTCTACATGGTGACACAATATTCAATATTTATGGCTAGATTCATTCGTATGTCAATTTTTAGTTCCAGAAGCTGTTTGGTAATATTTCGTACATGATTAAAGACTATGAAAATCTCAGTATATTGTGGTAGGAATCCTTATTTAACTAACGACCCCTCCCCCTTTTCAACTTTAGATTGCTAGCAGTAAGTACTAGAGATTTTTTTTTTTAATAATCTTCTATATATAGATTCATTAGGTCCCCTGGTTACTACATTGGGTAAATAGCACTTATGACGTTTGCAATGTAAATTCTCAGCCTCATTGCTTTATGTCAAGGCCTTATACAATTCAAAGGATTCCCTTAGCACAAGCCAAATTCTGAGACAAGAATATTATGTTAGTCACTGAAATTGCTGTATAATTTATAGTACTACACATTGAATATTTTTCCCCTCCCATGAAGTTGTGCGATTGTTGTAATTCTCTATCCCCAATATTGCCTTTAACCTATTTTCAATGCACTTTATTGCCCATTAAAGCTAGTTCAGGTTTAGTTCAAGTCCAGCAGCACTTTTTTTGACTGCCTTAAGTAATGATTTTTATCTATATCAATTACTTGGGATGCTGTTATCATTATAGAGCTTTCCTTGCTTATTAAAGAAAAAAAGAAAAGAAAAAAAAGATAAAGCAAGGCACAATAATTGTATGTAAGTTGATTATCTGTCTTTTATTTATTCCTAATTTCTTTAAGAAATTCGTTCCATTGACTGGCGATGATACAGTACATTTGTAAATGAGGAGGCAATATAAAAAATGTAAATGGCTTGTGCTTAATGAGTGTTGCAGAACGCCTCTTCTGGAAATCAGATCGTCTTTTGTTGTAGTTGGATAGATTTTTGGAAGCTATATGATGCTATGCTTTAACTTAGACAGGCTTGCTGGGGAGAGGTGCCTATTGTTCCAGCTTGTAGGCAGCACTGTAGTCCTATTAAACAGATCCTGATACCTACTCTTCTTGTTATGTATGGAAGTTTTCAAGTTCTTAAATGAGGGAACAGGCACAGCAAGGATCATGTATGCCATGGCCTTGTGTGCAGCTCCCCTTGAACCATAACTGATGGGAGTGCAAGCCTTCTAATGGGCCTCTCTGGCTCTCTAGACTGATTTAACACTTTGAATTATGAACTTGTTTTCTGATAACTGCTTAAGAGAATTATTGACATTCCAGCACAAGAATCCGTTTTACTGCCCTCAAGGAGAGGAAAAAAAAGCTGAAGTCATATTTTCCAGGGTGAAGCAGCCCAGAGGAGGATGCATGGAGTCGTTGCTGCAGAGGAGAACAGCGCCACCTTGTTTTTAGGAAAAAAACTTTAGGAACAATGCATGGCAGTGTATACTCAATTCTTCCACTTCATAATGCTAGGTCAACGCTGTGCTTACACCACAATTGTTGTGTAGTGGTCCCATCCATTTATATTATGTCACCTAGGCCAGTGTCTTTGTGAATGGCTAGAATTGGATGGGGAACTGGGAAATAGAGGGCCAGTAATTAGGTTTATTGTGAGTTGTGCCGTATTAAATGTAGTCTTAGGTTGTAAAATGAGGTTTGTTAGGTGGCCATGTGTTTGCCAGCATCGAGAGAATGTATAAAGAATACTATAGATAAAATTAGGAGTAAATATTCCATCCTGGATAGAACTATGCTAGAAAGGGGGAGAGAGAGAGAGGGGGTAGAGAAAGGGGGAAGGAGGGGTGGGGGGAGAGAGGGGGAGGAGAGAGAGAAACTAAGAGGGGGTAGATAATGGGGGGGGGGGGTGAGGGGGGAAAGAGAGGGATAATACAGTAGATATTTGGCTGGCTATTGATAGGTGATATAAAAATTTAGATCTATATTGATGGATCGATAGAGAGACCGGCCGACAGAAAACGAGGGAAAATGAGATAAAAAAAAGTGTGTGTGTGTGTGAGAAAATAAGAGGTGAAAATAAAGATTGATAGATAGATAGACAGATAGATAGATAGATAGATAGATAGATAGATAGATAGATACTTAAATCGATAGACAGATAGGAATATAATTAAGAGATTATATACAGCGATATATAGCATATAAAAAGGGGAGACAGGTAAAGAGAGAATAGATAGATAGATAGATAGATAGATAGATAGATAGATAGATAGAGTACACTGAGTGCAATTGCCCTTTTTGGCACTATACCGGTTCATTGCCACCCCAAGACTGTCTCTTGCATGCTGGACGTGAATTATCAGTCATCCTGTGATCTAATTAGCTAGAAACATTACCATTTTATGCTGTCTGGCATATACTGTATCTCTCAGACCGATATTAATGATGGAGGTTAGAGGAAATGGCCTTTTTAACTTAAATGTAGTCTATTACTTTGTGCCTACCTTTAATGTCTGCTTCTTGAGATGTATATTTCATACTTTACTTCATGGGCTATTAGGTTTTGAAATACATGAATGTTATCAGTGAAATATGTTGTTCAACTCTATTTAGCAGGAAGCGAAGATTGTGCTACAAATGGCTTGCTTCAGTGGCCGTAGTGTACTGTTGTTCCTATTTAATATATTTTTCCCTTCTTGTATTTTTGTTATAGTAATGTTCTTTTCAGTAGGTAAAATGACTGTTTTGTTCTATGGTTTATGAAACTGTGGAAAATTAGGCAGACATATCCGTACTATCTATCTATCTATCTATCTATCTATCTATCTATCTATCTATCTATCTATCTATCAATTCAGTTTTAGTGCAGTTCTATATCTATGTATACATCTATGTATTTATGTATCTATGTTTATGTATCTTCTATGTATTTATGTATCTATGTATGTATGTATGTATGTATGTATGTATCTATCTATCTATCTATCTATCTATTCAGTTTTAGTGCAGTTCTATATCTATGTATGCATTTATGTATCTATGTATGTATGGATCTTCTATGTATGTATGTATGTATGTATCTAGCAATCATTCTTTCTCTCTATTTATTATGTAGCCTAATTCTATATAATGTATCTATGTATCTATGTATCTATCTATCTATCTATCTATCTATCTATCTATCTATCTATCTATCTATCTATCTATCTAGCTATCTAGCTATCTATTCAGTTTTAGTGCAGTTCTTGTATACATCTATGTATTTATGTATCTATGTGTATGGATCTTGTATGTATGTATGTATGTATGTATGTATGTATCAATTCAGTTTTAGTGCAGTTCTATATCTATGTATACATCTATGTATTTATGTATCTATGTTTATGTATCTTCTATGTATGTATGTATGTATGTATCTATCTATCTATCTATCAATTCAGTTTTAGTGCAGTTCTATATCTATGTATGCATCTATGTATTTATGTATCTATGTATGTATGGATCTTCTATGTATGTATGTATCTAGCAATCAGTCTTTCTCTCTATTTATTATGTAGCCTAATTCTATATAATGTATCTATCTATCTATCTATCTATCTATCTATCTATCTATCTATCTATCTATCTATCTATTTAGTTTTAGTGCAGTTCTATATCTATGTATGCATCTATGTATTTATGTATCTATGTATGTATGGATCTTCTATGTATGTATGTATCTATCTAGCAATCAATCTTTCTCTCTATTTATTTTGTAGCCTAATTCTATATAATCTCTCTATCTATCTATCTATCTATCTATCTATCTATCTATCTATCTATCTATCTATCTAACCATGTATCGATCTATTTATTCCTTGGGGCCACTGTCATCTTAAAGATGAATATAGAAAGGTCGCTGATCTGTGACTTAATGCTATGATATATAAATGTTTGTCCTGATAGTTATTACGATGAATTGTATTCGGCATACTAGAAGGAAGTTTGGCTTGGATATGCGTTTGTGTCCTCGCATATTAGGTATTTTAAGGACACAACAAATAAGATCGTTCCCTGATTTAGGAAAATATATAGAGGAGCATATATTTGTTACTAATAAATAATTATTTTTCCCAGGGAAAACTGCTTCGTAGTTTAAAGAACTGGACTGGTGTGTAGCTTACTACAGGCTAGGCCTATGTGTATATTGGTTGGGTAGGGTACCTTGCTTGTGTGCTGGATTCTTATGTAATAAGGGCTGTAGGGGTCTATGACTAGACTAACAGGACTCATATTTAGATAACTAGAAGCACACTTATTAGACGTATCATAGTGGCATCTCACCCCTACACTGCCTGAATGAGGATTGCACTCAGTGGGGTCTCAGAGACGACTTATGCTGCGCATGCGCCTGTGAAGACATCTGCTACCATAACTCCACGTGTTTATGAATATGTATGATCATCCCCATCATCCTCAGTCTGTCTCTACCAAGCTCTGCCCAAGAAACATTGTATGGCCATCCCAAGGCGAAATTCGGTGCTGTGGAGTCTGGACGGATTTCAGCTCAGATGACAATAGTTGTCTGACACTTCATGCCAGTTCAACATAATAACTTGATAGCCTAAACGACTTGTGCCTTCCAGTATTAATCCATAGATCTGTGCTGATTTACCATCAGATGTGTCTGTGTGTAAGAGTGTGTAAGAATAGATACATAGATAAGACCTTGTATATATATATTGATATCTATCTATCTATCTATCTATCTATCTATCTATCTATCTATCTATCTACATATATATCTATCTTGCTCTAGTTCTACATCGGGGTTATTGCATGTGTGATCGATGAATTATACACGTTATAAGAAAAGCTAACTTATATTTTTATTTGCAATCTTAAAAAAAAAGCAGCGTAGGATTAGCAGAGAAAACAAACAGATTCCTATTGGACATAACCGCCTTTATAAGCATTTTACAATGGCCTTGCTATGGAAGTGTAACAATTCATTCATTTATGGCTCATCAATCTGCCCAATGTGAAATTATAACAGCACCATCCATATTAGTGGCACTAACAGCAAAAACAAAAAAAACAGCAACACTAATAATAATAATAACAACAATATTATTATTCGTGTTCTACGCTTTCATCTTCGATATCATTTTTAATATGTGAGATGTGTGGCCGCTGCTGCAAATCGATTTCTCTGTCTTTTTTCTTACTTTGATGACTTTGATGATCTCTGTCCTGAGCAAGCCTCTGTCACCTTGTGAGTAAACAGCAGTGTACACAATGAAGAAATGTTCCATGTCAGGAGGAGAAGACAGAGCAATGTGACAATCCTGAGCCATATCGTGGGTCCTGGCTGCAGCCACACACACATCATCCCGCAAACTTTGTTCCCACGACCAATAATGGCAGCCTGTAGAAAAGACTGCAGCCCTACTGATTTATTTTTTATGCTAAATATGAGCCACCGTGAGCTCTACAATGGGGATACACAGCGCTGATTTCTCACACTCGTGGGAGCATTTTGTATACATGGACTCAGAGGCAGCAACATGAGCATTCCCCTTTTTTACCAACACAATACGTACAGATCTCTTATATACATTTTGTATTTAGAGAAAGCAAAATGATCATTCATTTTATTAACTTACACAATACACATGTCTTTCTTTATACATCTCCATAAGAGGCAGCAAAATGATCATTCCCTTTATTACACAATACATACATATATGTCTCTTCTTATCTATGTATTTAGAGATAGCAACATTGTCATCCCTTTGCTTAACTTACACAGTACATATATGTCTCTTATACATTTTCTCTCTTCAATTAGAGGGAGCAATATTACCACCCCTTTAAACAATACATACAGTATACGTCCTTACACATATTATCACTGTATTTACATGGATCAATAAGATCATCCCCTTTATTAATTACATAATACATATAAGTCCCATTTACATGTTATCTCTGTATTTAGAGGGAGCAATATGATTATCCATTTTATTAACTTACACACACATATATGTACTTTATACATCTCTGTATGACAGAGCAATATTATCATCCCTCTTATTAACGTACACAATACATATATGTCCCTATACATCTTATATCTGTATTTAGAGGGAGCAATATGATCAGCCCTTTTATAAATTACACAATACATATATGTCCCTATACATCTTATATCTGTATTTAGAGGGAGCAATATGATCAGCCCTTTTATAAATTACACAGTACATATATGTCCCTATTCATCTTATATCTGTATTTAGAGGGAGCAATATGATCAGCCCTTTTATTAATTACACAGTACATATATATCCCTCATACATCTTATCTATGTATAAGGGAGCAATATGATCATCCATTTTATAAATTACACAATACATTTATGTCCCTATACATCTTATATCTGTATTTAGAGTGAGCAATATGATCAGCCCTTTTATTAATTACACAGTACATATATATCCCTTATGCATCTAATCTATGTGTAAGGGAGCAATATGATCAGCCCTTTTATAAATTACACAATACATATATGTCCCTATACATCTTATATCTGTATTTAGAGGGAGCAATATGATCACCCCTTATATTAATGACACAATACATATATATCCCTTATACATCTTATCTCTGTACAAGGGACCAATATGATCACCCCTTTTATAAATTACACAATACATATATGTCCCTATACATCTTATATCTGTATTTTGAGGGAACAATATGATCACCCCTTATATTAATTACACAATACATATATATCCCTTATACATCTTATCTCTGTATAAGGGAACAATATGATTACCCCTTTTATAAATTACACAATACATATATCCCTTATACATATTCTCTCTGTATGAGGGAGCAATATGATCACCCCTTTTATAAATTACACAATACATATATCCCTTATACATATTCTCTCTGTATGAGGGAGCAATATGATAATCCCTTTTATAAATTACACAGTATATATCCCTTATACATCTTATCTCTATGAGAAAACAAAATGGCCATCCCTTTTATTAACTTACACACAGCATATACGTCACTTACATCTTATCTCAGTATTTAGATGGAGCATAATGATCGCTTCCTTTTCACGTGTAAAGTAGACATATGGCTCCTCATTTTTGTATTTGGAGGCAGCAAAATGACCCCCCTCTTTATTTTTGCCTATACATAATTTTCATATTCGTCTTAGTCTCACTATTCAGAGAGAGCAAATTGATCTCCCCTTTACTTGAACTTACACAGAGCATATATGTCTCCTCATGCCTGTATTTATAAACAGTAAAATAATAATTGTATTGAAATGTACCCACTATGCATACATCTCCTATACTTTAAAGTCAACCTTGTGATGACTTTATTTTAACTTACACAACTCACCTACTTTTCATACACATTTTTTTTAGGGGATACTTATACATCTCCTGTATGTGTCATCAGTCTCGGTAATTAAAGGCAATAATAACAAAAAAAGATCACCAGTTTCATTTATGTATACAATACATATGTCCCCATACCTCTAGAAAGGACTGGATTAAATAATGTCATTGGAATTTTTGAGTTTTGTAGAGGATTACATGCAAACCACAGACTTCATATGAAGCTTGGAAAAAATACTATAAATAAAAATATAAAACAGGTAGAAATATAATCTGCATACACATTATATTTTTTTTTTACTGTGTATCTTTACATCCACATATTTGGAGCTGGTCTAATTAGTTAGCAAGTATTTGAACATCTAAACATACAAAGAGTAAATAAAAAAAAGTCACGTAAGCCTATGAAACGAAGAAACAGAAGAAAGTGTCTGCAGAGTTGTGTAGGCTTTGTCCTGCAGCAGCTGTCCTCCAGTCCAGGGTTGATGAGTGGAGCCTGCACACTGCCTGCTGTCTGCACTGGGGATCTGTACACACACACACACACACACACACACACACACACACTAGAGAGAGTGGAGAAGGGAACAGTCCCTCTCTCCCTCCCTAGAAGTTCTCCTCTAACCCAGCTCCAACTTGCAGACTTGCAGCTCTCATGCACATTCTACTTCTCCTCTTGCTCTGTGATGTCCTTCTTCTGGGCTTGGTAAGTGATACAGGCAACAGCTACAGGTCTCTGATGCTGGCTGATCTGAGCCAGTCATTCTGCACAAAGCCCAACAATCATCAGAGGTCTACTCTAAAATCTGCATCACCAACCTGCCTGCCATATCTCCATGCGGTCAGCATACCCTTGTACCAGGCAGGCTATCAACGTATGTATATTTCACAGCATTGGTCCAAGCTGGATCCTACAGTCAAAGCAGTCTACACATAGGAAGATGG
>BLSH010446857.1:193126-210626 GCA_018402905.1 Glandirana rugosa | reverse complement strand
TATATAAATCTGCAGGTGCATCTCAAAGGTATAAGAGCAGATATACTAACTTCTGACTATTTGTTGTAAAAAGCATTTTAATTAAAAACGTATATTTTAGTAAATGTTCCCGTTTAGCATATAAAGCATATAATTAAAATGAGTGTATGTCCACTTTTTATTTGTTAACATTACAATATATTTGCTTTGTTTTTTTTTTCTGTCCTGTCTTGGCTAACATTTTACAATGCAGCAAAGAGATAATAAGCTGTTTCAAGTCTATTAAGTAATAAAAATAAAACAATGATTTGAACAGAATTAATTACATTTGACCTTACAGTAAACATAGCTTAAAGACACAGATAAATAGATTAGGAACTGTACGGTAAGCAGTGGAAAAGCTGTTTACACACAACCTTAAAATGACACCTTAACTAATAAACTAATCATTGCATGAACCATATACCATAGTATTGTTAAAGACAAAACACTTTCTGGTTTCTGCCACTAGGTGGCTGCTGCCTTTTTCAGGGAGGGCTTTACTCATCTATTGTAGCTGGTCACTGGGTTTCAGGCACTACAAAAATGGAAGCAAGTGTTTTTCTCCTATTTAAACACCATCTAATAGTGTATCAGGCATTTGACTTGACAGGTTATGACCTTGCAGGTAACATCAGATTCCAAGAATGGTAGCACGATAACTCAAACTGTCAACATTTTTGCAGTGTGTCAGTTTAGGGTTTGAAAAATGTCACCATGATTTTATCACCATGGGCTGATTCGGTACATTTTAGAAAAATGGTAGGCTAGGAATACTGGCTTCTATTTACCTATGATATGGTCTAAAATGATTTGGTAATAGTGACATTATCAGACCAAGCTGATGGTGGAATCGAGTTATACTGAATGTTGTACACCTCTATTCCATTATTATGATTTTTATGTTATCCTTTATTCTGAATGCAATGTAATGTCATTGTTTTATTAATTAAACCTGTTTTTATTCTCATGTACTAAAAAAAATATATGTTTTTAATTTTAGCTTGTTCCACAAACAGAGCAATGTTATGTGATTTGGGTTGTTACCTTTATATAGACCCATGCCCTCTATGCTATATAATAATTTATATATAGATACAGTATAATTCCTATAATATATAATAAATAATATGCTGCAACCCAGTTCAACTTTTTAGGTAATACTTAGGGGTACATTTATAATGGAGATTGCAAGTCAGGTGAATTTGACAGGCTCCCATCCCAGATTGTATTGCCCCTCCATTTATCTTTATAGCACTTCACTGAAGTTCTGAAGCCAACAAAGTGCTAAGCACATTCATAAAGCGCATCAATGTGCTTTATAAATGTACCTTTTTTTTTGCAAGAAGCAGTATGGCCACAATAAAGCCATTTCTCTGATTTTTTAAATGGAACCCACAGGGATAGTTTCATCAGACATTAAATATCAAATGCAGGTAGCAAGTAAAGGCAACCTATGACCTACTAGTGAAATCCACTAAAAAGTGTAGCTGTGTTCAAAGTTAGACATTTCACTCAGTTTGCACTTTTTTAAAACAGTGGGGCAGCAAGGAGGTTTTTCCATCATCATCATCATCATCATTATCATCATCATCATGTGTGTTTCAGGATTACCAGATTACCAACAAAAAAGGAGAAGGATGGTCTGGTGCACTATAGTCTGCATGGCAAACTGAAGTGCTGACCAGGAGGCCTATGCTCCCTGTATGCATCTCATTACTTCATTTTCAGTTTTGGTTAGTGTTCACTGTTAAGTATTTAGTGGTGGATGTTTATTGCTATGTCATATGATTTTTTGCTTATCACAGAGGTTTCAGAGGAGAGAAGTACCAGTCATATACATGTTCTTATGCCACCATCACAGCTATTTCAAGTAGAACATGGGGGTTTCAGTAACACCCTTGATTTTTTCAATTATAATTAGGAATTTGAGGTCCTTTTTTGGTTCTACTTGAAACAGCTGGAAGTGGCAAAGAAATGGAACATGGTCTGCATTGTTGGTGAATCTCATGCTTTGAATTTCAGTCATCAGATCCCGTAATCTCTGACATGAGCAATCATAAAGATAGCAAATAAGTTGTATTACTTTGTATCAGTGACCAAATTTAATTAATTTCTGGGAATTCTGTTGGTGAGAAGTAAGAACACCCCACTGTGGTTTCTTTCTCCAGCTCCCCCACCTTGGACTCCCACATGTCCTGCTGCAGTAAAGAATCTCATTTCTATGGTTGCATTCTTCATCATACACAATAAATAAGAATCTTACAAGAATGTTTAAAATCTCTTTTAATGAATGCGGCTGGGGAGGAGATGGGGATATTCAGAGACATTTTGCCCCTGGAAACCTCAAGCATTAAAAATGATCAAGGGTTGACCCAGCTTGTCAGCAATTACTCAGAACTTAAAAATCAGTTTTGGGTGGACAGATCGTTGAAAGCTCAGAAAATCCCCCCTTTGTGTTATCCCTACGTAAACACATAGACCTTTGATCCTTTTTTTTTTTACAAGTGTATAACACTTTTTCTTTATCTTTCCCTCCTCTCTCTCTAATATACTGTTTTCTTTGTAATAACACAGGGAACATATCATTTTGAAAAATGAATGTTGCTTTTACTTATTTGCATGGTGGGGGGATTGTTTAACTTTAGATCAGGACTTGGTTTAAAGTGAATTCTATGTTTTCATTATGTATCTCAAAGGACTGCATCCAGCAAGAAGCTTGATAAATCCCATCATGTGAATGTACTGAATGCATTATTATGATAACTTAATTATTATAGCAAAGGCTCCCTTGGCTACAGTGCTTGTAAAATCATATCAGATGGCAGGTAACTAAACCCTTTAGTGCCATTGAGCCCTTACATGCACTACAGCACAATGTGTTACAGGTCCCTATGGCACTGTATAGGATTACGTATGGCTTTCAAACCAGCTCTAGCAAAATGCTATAGGATTACATATTTGTAGAAGAAATTCAAGATTTTATAAAGTACAGGATGTTAATTTTGTCTAAACAGATCAGCAGTTAGTGATGGCAATTTCCTTAGGCGATGATTTTTGAAGCATAATGCTGAGTGAGTGTTAATAGCCAAATCTTTTTCTAAGAGCAACAAAAGTTCTGAGGATCCAACAGTTCATACAGTGCCTCAAACCTTTGAGCCCAGTTTCAGAGTTTACTCTCTCTTTCTAATATATATATATATATATATATATATATATATATATATATGTGTGTCAAAATCATAGGGAAGTTCCTGTCTACTATAGATCAACCCACTGCAGTATGATTCTATGTGGAAGAAATTTTTTTCTATGCCAAGGTTTCTGATACCATTTTTCATCCTTATGCTAAAATGTGGTCAAATAACTATTGAATCCCTTGAATATGATTGCACATCCACCTGACAATCACTTCCTTGCACATGCCTTACATAAAGAGTGATTATTACCATAAAGCTACAATAAATGTTACTGTTATTTGAAGAATTTTGGTGTGCTGGCTACATATTCTCAATCCCAATAAAAATATTCTCCCTGGGATCCTGTCCCAGTAACATGACAGGAAGTGAGGGATAATCTAACAAACAAACAGGAATACAAACTGAATAGAGGTTTTAGTTCCCCACTCTAAAGAAATCAAGAATGAAAATTTTAGTGTCCGTTTATGAAACTGTGAACAGAGGTGATCCCAAGGATCACCGCTGATCACAGCTCATTTTTGGTTCATGAAGCAGAGATAATAGGGAGAGATCGCTTTCTCCTCCGATCATCTCCACACATGGAGAAGCTGTCATCCACTGACACAGAAACGGCCAGTTTATGAAGCTGCGATCTCTGCCCTTCACTGGCGATCTGTGTCAGATATCACACTCCCCGATTCACCAGCTCAGAGGTGGTGAACCGGGGGAGTGAAGAGGGAATCCCGGGGAAGGAGGAAGATTACCAACTTCCTTCTGCCTCGGTAAGACCCCTCGACACATTAGCCAATCCCCCCTGCCCTGTATATGTGTATATATGCATATACATATATATGATGTGTGTATATATATATACGCATATATAATGTATGTGTGTATTTATGTATACATATATAGTGTAGGGGGACTAATTATTTTATTAATGATTTGGGCGGGCTCCTCTGAGAATGTCCGTTACTGAGCAGTGATAATTTATCACTGCTTAATAAACTGACATCTCTGAGTTTCTGTGAATTTCTGGTACTGTAATCTCATTAGGTCTCACGAGATTCCAGTATCAGGGGGCGTTCTCCACTGTTTGAACTGTTTGTAGATCACTTCACTTCACAAGAGGTGAAGCAATCTACACAGGTTCATAAACTGGCACACAGAGGAGAACGATCTCCTCTGTGAATGCCGGAGAATGAAGCAGTGGATTTTTTACACTGCTTCATAAACGGACACCTTAGGCTGGAGCAGAGAGTGGTAATAAGTGCTTATAAGCATATGGATTTATCACTTGTAGAGGTTTTCCAGAGTGATGATCTCTACAATCTATTTGTGATGCTTACCCATTTCTGTGGAAAAAAAGAGCAAACTTTTAACCGTATGTACACGGCTTAAATTCCTTATTGTGTATGCATAGGCAAACCTAAAGAAGGTGTAAAACCTTGGTAAGTTTATTTTTTACTTTCTGTGTGCCACTGGGGAGATTTCCCTTCATTTCCTGTTCAAGAGAGGCACCAGGAAGCGATAGGAAATCTCTACTAAGTGAAAAGAATTGCCCTCTTAGACAGTTGTCACTAGAACAAATGTAATATTTTGGATTTCCTTAACTTCTGTCTTTTGGTGCACGTTTCATTAGGACAAATAGATAGGGCGAATCTACCTGGAGGTGATACAGCTAGAAATAAAACCTGGCAGTGGTTCTGACCCTTCTCTGCTACTAATAACAAATAGAAAAAAGTTTGGCCTAGTAAGAGATTGGTGAGAAAATTAATGCAGATCTGTGCAATGTACTGGTTAAGATAAAGAAGTGGATTACCCTTTACTGCCAGGAAGAGGCTTGCCTTTAAATAGTCCTTCCCTATAGTCCGTAGACATTACTGAATACCATATTGCTCTCAATGGCTTGCTCATAGTTTTTTCTTTAATAACAAACATGTTATAGTTGTCTGCTCTGTGTAATGGTTTTGCACAGAGAAGCCCCAATCCTTCTTTTCTCAGGTACCCCACCGGTGCTGCTAGCTCACCCCCCCCCCCCCATTGTGTGCCCACTTTAGCAACCTGCTTGCTTTAGGGGCATTATTTGTGCAGGCTTGCTCCCAAGCAAGCTCTGTGTGTCCATAGACAAACAGGGTGTGGCTCTACCATGCTTCCCGCTGTCTCTAAGCCTATGAGGAGGGAGAGAGTCGAGAGAGGCGCTGCTCTTGTGCACATTGCTGGACTGAGATTGGGTTTTTTTCCTTAATACAGGCGTCCCTAACTCGCTTTTATAAAGCATGAAACATTGTGCTTCAGTAATGGACAACTCCTTCCAGGCCCCTAAATGGAATCAGACAACATCCTGAACCAATATTCTACTATGCATTACTTATAAATATAAGTAGGAATGTATTTTATATTTTATTCTCTGTATATATAGAAACACATACAGCCCAAGTAAAGCATTGGTTTTCCTAGAACAAGTTTTCTATTACAAAAGCCACAACAGCAATATGCTTTTGTTATAAAATATTATCAGTATTATAATTTTTTTCTTAAATATATACGCAATGTTTGATCAAAGTTGAAAGTATGTTAACAGGAAGAGTATACAATTGTAAGCATTGTAATCATATACACTATATTGCTAAAAGTATTGAGACACCTGCCTTTACATGCACATGAACTTTAATGGCATCCGTGTCTTAGTGTTAGCTATAACAGCTTCAACTCTTCTGGGAAGGCTGTCCACAAGGTTTAGGAGTGTGTCTATGGGAATATTTGACCATTTATTCATTTGTGAGGCCAGGAACAGATGTTGGATGAGAAGGCCTGGTTAGCAGTCTCCGCTCTAATTCATCCCAAAGGTGTTCTATCAGGTTGAGGTCAGGACTCTCTACAGGCCAGTCAAGTTCTTCTATCCCAAACTCGCTCATCCATGTCTTTATGGGCCTTGTTTGTGCACTGGTGCGCAGTCATGTTGGAGCAGAAAAGAGCCATCCCCAAACTGTTCCCACAAAGTTAGGAGCATGAAATTGTCTAAAATGTCTTGGTATGCTAATGCCTTAAGAGTTCCCTTCATTGAAACTAAGGGGCCAACCCAAACCCTTAAAAACAACCCCACACCATAAACCCCCCTCCACCAAATGATGTGGACCAGTGCACAAAGCAAGGTCCATAAAGACATGGATGGATGAGTTTGGGGTGAAGGAACTTGACTGGCCTGCACAAAGTCCTGACCTCAACCTGATAGAACACCTTTGGGATGAATTAGAGCAGAGACTGCGAGCCAGGCCTTCTTGTCCAACATCAGTGCCTGACCTCACAAATGTGCTTCTGGAAGAATGGTCAAACATTCCCATAGACACACTCCTAAACCTTGTGGACAGCCTTCCCAGAAGAGTTGAAGTTGTTATAGCTGCAAAGGGTGGGCCAACTCAATATTGAACCCTACGGACTAAGACTGGGATGACATTAAAGTTCATGTGCCTGTATGGGCAGGCGTCCCAATACTATTGACAATATAGTATATGTACATCATGTATACATTACATGTAGCTTCAAAACATTAAAATTTGAACAATAATAGAGGTTGAGGGCATACAGTTATAAGATAGATAGGAGGGTGGGAGGGTACTTTGAATGTAGAGGAATGCCCAGTTTGGGTCTAAGGTGTATTTGCAATAGAAAAAAGACTATTTGTGGAGTATATTTGAGGAGAAAGGAATGTACAGAATGCAGAGGGGAGGAACACATGGGAATATTATTATTATTGTAAGAAAATTAGCCATATAGATTGTATACTAACAACAATAATAATAATAGTAATAATAATAATAATACAAATGTTTTTTATTAGTATTATTTTTACAGTTATTATTATTATCATTAATATATGATTTTTATGTGTGTTGTATCATGCCCACATTAATTATTTAAAGTTTTTTTTTAGCTTACTTAGGGGAAACAGTCCTTTCAATTTTCAGTAAGTTGTATAAATTGTGGAACTGTGTAAACTAAATCCTGGTGGAGTTCTAAGTACATCTGGAACAATTTGGCTATATGCATAAAAAGAACAAGCACAGTTGACTCTAATAAATTTCCTTATAAATTTCACTCAAACAATGCTGCTTTTGTGCATTTAGACTCTATTGTAGAGGCCACAGTCATGCAGGAAATAGAGATCTAGGGATTTGTGGCATTAAGCAAGCTAAACAGGTTTCATGCCATTAAATAGATGCTGAAACTAAGTACTCTTCTTTAAGAGGGCATGTCAAAACACAGCACAGAAGTACTCTTGGGCCATGGACAGGCTAGTGCCGTGGGATTTTTCGAATTAACATTTAATTAAGAACATTTTTCACATAAAAGAACGTCTACTGTCAAAAGAATATACTTTTTGGACAGGCAGTGATTGCTAGGATCAGCTACTACATCTAAGTAGATGAATGAATATTTTATCTGTAGCAGACAAATGAAGATTTCTTTTTGGCAGAGACCAACTTTTGAAATAATAAATAATGACAGCATCAGCATCTTGCAATAAAAAGTTAGTTTGACTTGAAATGTGATGGTATTTGTGGAATAAAAATCATAAGGCATTCTTCATATCCTTTCATCAGTCCTTCTTTTTAAATAAAAGGGTCATTACAAGGAGGGCAGTCATCAGCTTACATAACTCAGGTTCTTCAGTCCATAAGCACAGATCTGGTGCAAGGAATTTTGACACCCTAGGCGAAACCTCATTTTGCCACCCCCTTGGCTCCACCCCTGACTCCACTCCCTTCTCCCTGCCCAGCCTGATCAGCGCCAATGAATTGCAGCCTGATCAGCACTAATCAAATGCAGCCTTACCAGCACCAATGTACCCATCATATACAGCTTCACCAGCGTCCAATCAATACAGTCTCACCTGTGCTCATCAAATACAGCTTCACCTGTGCCCATCAAATACAGCTTCACCTGTGCCCATCAAATACAGCCTTACAGGGGTGGGGGCAGAGGGGGGTATTTGGCAGATCAATCACTATTTCTATATACATTTGCAAATAGCATGTGATAATACAATCTCATTATCTCAGTCAGACAGTGTCAGTTTTTACATGAATCAATGCAGAGCAGCCAGTGACAGTTCAACAGTGGCCAGGCGCCCCTAGGCGGCAGTGCGCCCTAGGCGGCCGCCTACTCCGCCTAGTGGTAGAGCCGGCCCTGCATAAGCATTTAAACCAATGGGGAATCATACCAGTCACAGAACAACTCTCCCAAAAATCACATTGCTCTATTTCACTCTCAGTAACAGCAGTAGCACCATGTGGATTTGGATACCCTGCCCGTTTCACCACAAAGCTTTCTTAGATGCTGTAACTATGGCCCCTGACACCAAATGACACACATCAACTGTAATAAGCCTCCAGTGCTGTTTCTAAAGTTTCTTTACTGCCAGAATATATGCAAACCCTAACTATAAACGTCTTTTATTTAGGATGGCCATACATTAAGCAATTTTCTTTCCTTCAACCATCAGTTGAAGGAAATAAAATGGCTTGATTCCCCCATCAGCAAATTCAGTGATGGAGAAATACCTTCCAATGTCAGAATACAAAGATTCTGGCTGTCAGCAGTAATCGCACAAAAAAAAAACCTCACCACAGGCTGATTGTACTGTTGTCGATCAATAGATCGTCTTCAGTAAAACCAGCTTGCCCATAGATGGATTGAAATTTGTCCGGTTGCTGCTGAGCCAGCTGACTATGGATCCATCTATGGCCGGCTTTACTCTCTTTTAGTCTGTTAAATATATAATTGAAAATGTTCTGATATATCTGTTCGGTAAGTACAAAAAACTTGTTGATTCTATCAGAAATCATATGAACGGATAACATTCTTTGCTCTTTGCTGACTGATGATCAGTTAGCATTGTTTCCAGTTTTTCAATGGACTACAAACACTCCCACCTATGTTATGGAGAAGATGAGAGAATGGGGTGTTTTGTTGTTGAGTACAGCAAGTGAGTGTTGCCCCCATAGTAAATGGGGGTGTGTCACTGACAGGATCACCAGATGAGAAAGAAAAATATAACTGAAAAGCAAACTAATGCAACCAAAAAATCTAAGGACTGGTAAGCTGCAATATATTACATTTGTAATCTTTGGTTTAGGTTTAAAGGGATTGAAAACCCTCATGGGTTTTCACCTTGATGCATTCTATGCATTAAGGTGAAAAACCTCCTGTACTGCAGCAGCCCACCAGAGCCCCCTTTTACTTACCTGAGCCCGATTGTTCCAGCGATGGGGACGACCACACCAGCTCCATTCACTGTCTTGGGTCCTCATTGGATAGATTCATAGCAGCAGGAGCCATTGGCTCCTGCTGCTGTCAATCAAATCCAATGATGCGAGAGCCGGGGGTGGGACCGAGTCCTGCTGTCTGTGTCAATGGAGTGCCCCTAGGGAAAGTACTTCTCCATGGGGGCACTCAATGCAGGGAGGAGTCAGGAGCGCCCATGGGGGACCCCAGAAGAAGAAGATCGGGGCTACTCTGTGCAAAACCCTTGCACAGAGGAGGTAAGTATAACACGCTTGTTATTTAAAAAACAAAAACAAAAAAAAAACAAAGCTTTACATCCCCTTTAAAGATTCAGCTGAGGCAGGTTGGAGTGTACATAATAAGGGTGTACATAATGTAGAGCTTGCAATCAGACAGCATGCTAGAGTAAGGCCATAAGGGTGTACATATGCAGAGCTTGCAGTCAGAGACTGTGCTGAGTATGGAAGAGTTTGGCCATGAGGGTGTACAGCTACTTACCATGTGCTCCACCAAATCCACCATTTTTGGCTTCTCCTCGCGTCTATTGCTTAGGCCCGATATTGCAGCGGAAGTTATGCAATGCCCGGCTCCGCCCACAGGAAAATACCTTAAACCACCCTTAACCACCGACATGTGTGATATATTACCGTACAATTGAAAAATTCGGTAGTTACCTCACAATTGAAAGAATACTACTGTTATTATTTAACGGTAAATTCTTAGTGAATTGATCTTTCATAAATGATTTACCACATACAATATTTTACCGCATTTTGTTTGCTGTTATTTATTTATTGTAACATAGGGGTGAACTGACACCTATATGATAAACTTATCCCATGCTAACCAGAAGCTAAAGTCTCAGCTTGCTTCATGATAGGAATAGTTGTTCTTCTTTCCCTAAAACATGGGTTCTTCATTGGGAGGGGTGGGGGGTGTCTATACCAGAACCAGATTATGGGGGCATGGGACTGGATCTTTTATGTTTATAAAAAAAAAAATGAAACCATATTCTTTGCATCACTGAACTTGATATTAGTTGAGAATTCACCTCAATGACATGTGAGTAACAGTGACAGTAGCTGTTCTGTACATGGATTGATTGTTTGGATTGCTAAAAAACAACAACACTTGCCACTGTTGCCTGAAGAAGGAGTCCTGTGAGGGTCCAAACTTTAGTTGTAGTGTATGTGATTATTAAAGCAGACCCCCTCCTTCCTCACTGGCCATTGGCTCCTGCTGCTGTCAATCAAAGTCGTGCCAAGGGGAGAGAGAGGGGGTGGGGCCAGGCCGTGGCTTTGAGTCTGAATGGATACACGGAGCTGTGGCTCAGCTCTGGTGCCCCCATAGTAAGCTACTTGCTGTGGGGGCACTCAAGAAAAGGGAGGGGCCAGAAGCATCGAAGAGGAAGATCTGGGCTGTATAGTGCAAAACCACTGTACAGAGCAGATGAGTATAACATGTTTGTTATTTTTAACAAGAAAAACAAGACTTTAATATCATTTTAAAGTGATATTAAAGCCTTGTTTAAAAAAAAATGATATACTTAACTGTTCTGTGTAATGGTTTTACACAGAGCAGCCCGGATCCTCCACTTCTCAGGTCCCAAGCTGGAACTTCTGGCCCCTCCCTCCTGCCGGGTGTCCCCTCAGCAGGCAGCTTGCTCTGGGGGCAACCAAGCAGATGCCCTCCTGAGCCATGGCCCCGTGTGTCCACCCAAAAATGGAGCCGCAGCTCGGCCCCTTTCTCTCCGTCTCCTGATTTGCTCACTGGCTGTGATTGACAAAAGCCAATCAGGAGTGCGAGTCCCAGGAGAGCCAAGGGTCTTGTGAAAATCACTAGATCTAGAGGCGGCTCAGGTAAGTATTAGGGGGACTGCACATGGAAGGTCTTTTACAGCTACTTTGAAAACTAGAAAGTATGGAAAAAGTTTTTTAAAAAACTCTTTCAATAAAGCAATTATTTATAGATTTTTGAATGTGCATGTAGAGCTGCATGTAATGTGGAATTTTGTGTTGTGGGGAACTGCTTTAAATGTGCTATTTGTGAGTAATTGGGTGCTGGTAATTGTGTTTTTCATGCTGAAGTCATGGCATTACCATTCATTGTTTTTTTTTTCTCGTCAAGGACCACACTTTTCGTGGTCTTTAAGTTGTGCACCAGGATAAGTATTTCATCTTCATCTTATCTGCAGGACACCCAATAGGACAAAATATTACATTTATCCAAGGCATATACAATATATATAGTACATTCTTGTGGGCTCTAGTGGAAGCATCTTTTTGGGGTCCTAAGAAATGCAGATCAAATTGCTGCCCCCATCGCAAGGTATCCACTCCATACTAAATGACGTGTGGCCTAGTATGGTTCAAGAAGGGGGAGGCAGGATGCTCGCTCTCCTCCCTTTCCTGACAACCCAGGCTACATGCCTGGATAAGGAATAAAAAATAAAGTGAGGGGTGCTAAACTCAAATCAATACTACAATAATGACTTCATTTGATGAAACGTATGTGGAGACGTAACTTCCGGTCATGTCACTTCCGGGTCCCGATCTTCCGGTTTTTAGTATCACCGAGTTGAACTCATGCCTGCTCCATGGCTTTAGTGGAGTGGTGATGATCCCACTCACCACAGCAGGCAGACAAACTCAGTGCCGGGGTGGGCACTTTATCGTGTGAACAGCTTGTAAATGTTTTAAAATATTTTAAATAAACGGTATCACACTGTGGTGTCTGTTTATGAAGCAGTGGGAAAAATCTGACTTCTCTGGCATTCACAGAGGAGATTGTTTTCCCCTGTGAGCCTGTTTATTAAGCGGTGTAGATCGTTTCTCCTTTTGTGAAGTGAAGTGATCTACAAATGCTTCAAGCAGAGGAGAACGCTTCTGTAATATCGTGAGACATGGCGAGATTACGGTACCAGAAATTCACTGAAACACTGAGATGTCAGTTTATTAAGCAGTGGTAAATTATCACTGCTCAGTACACAGACATTCTTGGAGGAGGCCACTCACCTTGTTAATAAAATAATTAGACCCCCTACACAATATATGTATATATAAAAACACAGACGCATTATACATACACATATATATATATATATATATATATATATACACACACATACATTATATATATGTATATATATATATATATATATATATATATTGTGGCAATATGCGAGGCAAAGTGGTAGACGAACGCATGTGGACTGGATTAAGCGGAGTCCGGTCCAGATTTTACCAGCCACCATGGCAGGGCTGGTTCCGGTCCGGAGTTTGTGGTCCACTGCAGTCCACCAGCAGGTGGCTTAAATTACCAGGAAGAGAACACACTCTAGCTCTGACCTGGAACTCAGAGGGAGGGATCTGAGGGAGCTCTGTGTATATCTGGACATTAATAGAAAAGGCTTGCATTCTGGCTTTTGTTTTGTGGGTGTCGGGGGCCAGCCCCACACCGTATAGTGAGGAAACTATAATGTTAGTTTAGCGCTGGATGGCAAGGATTTATTTTCTCTTTTGTTTGTTTTTAACCTACAAACCTTTTTTGCAATAAACCTGGCAAGCCGCCAGATTTTTAAGAAAAATTTCCTGCACGTTGGCTATTTTCCCCCCGGAAAGTTGTTCCCCACGAGCTAATCTCCCACAGTATATATAAACATATTATATATATATGTATACATATATATATATATACACATATACATGGCAGGGGGACATGGTTACTGTGTTGGGGGGTCTGATCGAGGAAGGAGGAAGTCAGTAACCTATATTAGCTCTTTCTCCAATTTATGGTGACATGGTGGAGTGGAGGAGTGGTACTGTGGATCCATGACAGATGTGGGCCATGTATGAACACTCATTAAGAAATCTAAATCAAACAGGCGATTTCTGACCTTCTTTTTAGGTTGAAGGGGTCATGGTTATTTGGTGAGTGGCATTCCAGTAGAGCACATTGGGTGGAAATGAAATCGATGTTGGTGATATAAATGATACTTCATATTGAAGAATTCAGAAGCTTTTTGTTCAGAAGAACACATGAACTTTATTTGAAACTCGGCTGTATATTTTTTTTGCACAATTGTTTTCTGTATTTTTTGTGATTTCACATTAATCTTGCATGTTATGATCATCTAGCACTGCATTGCATTTATTTAGTTTAGTGCCCCCCACACTTCATTTTTTATTACCTAGTGATTCTATACATTTTGGGGTTAGCGTTAGCAGCTTTACCATGAAACTGAAAACTGATTGAAATGTAATGCTTGCATACGGGCCTAGTATGAATTTATGGGGAAACCCACACCGTTTTTTTCCTTATTTAACCTCCCTGGTGGTATGATTATGTCAGATTTTTGCGTCTAAAAGTGGTATGTTGTTTTGCATAGAAATTTGGCGTTTTATATTGTAGGCCTGTAATTATTAGGAATAACTCACTTAAATCTGTCCAAACAAGAGTCTAGTAGACATCCCGGGTATGAGAAAATTTGAAACACTAAATCATAAATTATAATATAATAAATAACTATAAATAATTATCAAAAATAATAACATAATAGTAATAAAATGTATTCAATAATGTAATCAAATCAAAAACACTGAAATTTGCTAATTTGCAGAATTGTCACTGTCGTCACTTTCAGTTTCTGATGATAAATTTCCCCATAAATCAGTATCACTCAATTCTTCAAATGATTCTTACTTACTATCGGTGTTTTCTAGCTGATCAAAAAACACTTTTGGTGTAAAGGGACGCTTTTTGGTTGCCGTGGACATTCTCAAGTTTCCAGGCAGAAAGAATGACATATATAATTTAAAAGTGCATGCAGGGCACTGGGCAAACCACTAGGGACAAAAGGGATGTGAAATGATTTCATATAGTAATGTAATCTTATAGATTACAGTGTACTGTATGTTTACTGTGTGTTTCACTATTTGAATTTCACGCCGGTCTCCGCCCCCCGTGCGACGCGACACTCGCAGGGAATGGAGCCTGGCGTCACAGAGTGAATCGGCAGAAGACAGCCCGCGGACACAGCAAGGGGACATCACTGGATCCAGGGGACAAGGTAAGTAACGCATGCCTGGATCCTGCGATGCGATCCCAAGTGTGGCTCTGGGTTACCGCTCTTGGTACAGAACATGCACCCCGAGCCGCACTCGGGAATACTGCCAGGGGGGTTAAATATGTTTGCTGAGGAACGCCTGTGTGAAAGGACAATTAGGATTTTTCTTAAAGTGAGTGTAAAGGCTCATTTAAAAAAAAAAAAATATGTTATACTTACTTCCTCTGTGCAGTTGGATTTGCACAGAGCAGCCCGCATCCTCCTCTTCTCGGGTCCCTCTTCTGCTCTCCTGGCCCCTCCCTCTGGTGAGTGCCTCCTCAGCCAGTAGCTTGCTACAGGGGGCACCTGAGCTGAGTCAAAGCTCCGTGTATCCATTCAGACGCAATGCCCGACCCGTCCCACCCCCTCTCTCCCCTGATTCGCTGTCTGATCTTGACTGACAGCCGCAGTAGCCAATGGCGCCGCTGTGTCTCAGCCAATCAGCAGGAGTGTCTGGGACAGCTAAGACACTGGTGGACATCGCTGCCTAGAGAAGGGGCTCAGGTAAGTAATTAGGGGGTGCTGGGGAGGCTGCTACACACAGAAGGTTTTCTTTCCTAATGTATAGACTACAGTAAGATAAAGAAAATTATCTGCTTTTACAACTCCTTTAAGTATGAATGTGAATTCAACCCAAATCTCATTCTATATATGTATAAATACGGTACATATATATGTAGTCCATCTGGCACCAACAACCATGCCATGTTTAAAGTCACTTAATCCCATTTCTTCCCTATTCTGATGCTTGGTCTGAACTTCAGCAAGTTGTCTTCACCACATCTAGATGCCTAAATGCATCGAGTTCCTGCCATGTAATTAGTTAACTAGCAATTTGTGTTAACAAGCTATTGAACAGGTGTACCTAATGAAGTTGCCAGTGAGTGTGTATACAGTATATATATATATATATATATATATATATATATATATATATATATATATACAGTATCTCACAAAAGTGAGTACACCCCTCACATTTTTGGAAATATTTTATTATATCTTTTCATATGACAACACTAAAGAAGTGATACTTTGTTACAATGTAAAGTAGTGAGTGCACAGCTTGTATAACAGTGCAAATTTGCTGTCGCTTCAATATAACTCAACACACAGCCTAGATACTAAAACCTTAAGTGAAAATGTCCAAATTGGGCCCAATTAGCCATTTCCCCTCCCTTGTGTCATATAACTAGTGTTACAAGGTCTAAGCTGTGATTTGGGAGCAGGTGTGTAAAATTTGGCGTCATCGCTCCCACCCGTTCATACTGGTTACTGGAAGTTCTGCATGAAACCTTATGGCAAAGAACTCTCTGAGGGGCTGAAAAAAAGAATTGTTGCTCTACATAAAGATGGGCTAGCCATTAATGTGTAAACCGCTGGCAACAAAAGTGAGTACACCCGTAAATGAAAATGTCCAAATTGGGCCCAAAGAGTCAATATTTTGTGTGGCCGCCAATATTGTCCAGCACTGCCTTAACCCTCTTGGGCACGGAGTTCATCAGAGGTTCACAGTTTGCCACTGGAGTCCTCTTCCACTCCTTAATGACGATATCACGGAGCCGGTGGATGTTAGAGACCTTGTGCTCCTCCACCTTCCATTTGAGGATGCCCCACAGATGCTCAATAGGGTTTAGGTCTGAAAACATGCTTGGCCATTCCATCACCTTTACCCTAAGCTTCTTTAGCAAGGCAGCGGTCATTTTGGAGGTGTGTTTGGGGTCATTAACATGTTGGAATATTGCCCTGCGGCCCAGTTTCTCAAGGAGGGGATCATGCTCTGCTTCAGTATTTCACAGTACATGTTGGGATTCATGGTTCCGTCAATGAACTGTAGCTCCCCAGTGCCAGCAGCACTCATGCAGCCCCAGACCATGACACTCCCACCACCATGCTTGACTGTAGGCAAGACACACTTGTCTTTGAAGACCAATTTGATGCAGTGTGTGGCATATGGTCTGAGCACTGACAGGCTGACCCCCGCCCCTTCAACCTCTGCAGCATTGCTGACAGCACTCATACATCTATTTCCCAAAGACAACCTCTAGATATGACGCTGAGCATGTGCACTCAACTTCTTTGGTCGACCAAGGCGAGGCCTGTTCTGATTGGAATCTGTCCTTTTAAACTGCTGTATGGTCTAGGCCACCATGCTGCAGCTCAGTTTCAGGGTCTTGACAATCTTCTTATAGCCTAGTCCATCTTTATATGGAGCAATAATTCTTTATTTCAGATCCTCAGAGAGTTATTTGCCACGAGGTGCCATGTTGAACTTCCAGTGATCAGTATGAGAGAGTGAGAGCGATAACACCAAATTTAACACACCTGCTCCCCATTCCCAACTGAGACCTTGTAACACTAACGAATCACATGACACCGGGGAGGGAAAATGGCTAATTGGGCCCAATTTGGACATTTTCGCTTAGGGTTGTACTCTCTTTTGTTGCAAGCGGTTTAGACATTAATGGCTGTGTGTTGAGTTATTTTGAGGGGACAGCAAATTTACACTGTTACACAAGCTGTACTCTCACTACTTTACATTGTAGCAAAGTGTAATTTCTTCAGTGTCGTCACATGAAAGATATAATAGAAGATTTACAAAAGCGTGAGTGGTGTACTCACTTTTGTGAGATACTGTACGTATATATATATATATATATACAGTATCTCACAAAAGTGAGTACACCCATCACATTTTTTTAAATATCTTATTATGGTGTACGTTTATAAAGCAGTGTAAAAAGGGAGGGATTCGATTGTAAATCCTACACTGCTTACCATTATATAGATTATACTGTCAGTCACTGGGTAATATATACCACTAAATCATGTAGTGTTAAACAGTATGGAGAAGCAGTCCATAGACGATTTTATGCGTATGTTTGTAGGACACCAATAACATAGTATGGTT
>BLSH010446857.1:155695-189931 GCA_018402905.1 Glandirana rugosa | reverse complement strand
AATGTGAGGGGTGTACCCACTTTTGTGAGATACTGTGTATATATATATATGGTCACACCCCTCTCAATTGTTCTAACACTGTTTGTTATTTTGGATTAAGCACAGACATTCTTTCAGTTCTATATTGGGATATTAGAGTAATCATATCTCCTGGGTAGAATCAGCCAACCTTTGAACTGGTCTACAGAATATCTATAACTGATTTAATGGAAGGTCAAGCAACATTAAAAAAAGGATCTAGCAAATGATGGCATGTAAAATATACCTGTTGGGATTGTAGGGAGCCTATTGTATTGAAGGTTAGGTTTGTAGGATCTGACACCATCATGCACAAGGGACATTGTGAGAGTAAACTTCCATCTCTGCCCTTCACCACACATCAGGCTCAAAAATCACATCTGTTTTAGTTATCTCATTTCCTTTTCCTCAAAAGTTCACATATTTGAAAGCTGATTGTCAAACAGAAGTTCAGTACTTGTTTACCTCTGATTTCAAGAGGATTCCAAACTTAAATATTGACACAGGTGGATTCAGCACTCGATGTCTGCGTTCTTCCACTGCAGCTTTGCCTATTCACATCATAAGCTGACAAAGTCACAGAACTTTATTCTTATGCCTATATTGTTATACTATATAAAAAATGATTGTAATGATTGCTGTTCTACTTTTTTAGGTTTATTTTTTTAATGATTTCTGTTAAATTCTACGGCAAAGTTCAGCACTTTTTTGTCTGTAGAAGTTATATAGTAAAGCGCCCCTTTATTTTCCATGCTGTGATGAAGGTGCTGGCTTCTTTAACTCCTTTTCCCATAATTCTCTTATTTCTCACAAGCCCCCAGACTCCTGGACATGCATAGAAGATATATCTTCTACCCTCCCTCAAAGGTTCAAAGAGACTGCACCTAATGAGGCAGAGGTGGTTAGCCATGCATTCTGCCACCAGTGGTCCTCCACCATTAGTAACGGGCCGGCAGGCAGCCACGCTGAAGTTCAATTGATTGACAATGGGTCTACATTGAGGGACATTGTTTTTTTATTTTTTAATAAAGGAGTTGTCAAAAACTCTTGTACTGTCTTTATTCACTTTTACACTTTTTTGGTGAATGAGTAGGGGTACTATGTGCCCCATACAAATTCACATGGTGGCGCCCCTTGGTAAAGGGAGCTTCCAGATTTCGACCCCCACAAGCACAGCTCAGGGTTGTGGGGAGGAGGCCTTTGTCCCCATCAACATAGGGACAAGGTGCTTTGGGGTGTGGGGGGCGTCCCCTCCCTTTCCTAACCAGCCGGGCTGCATGCTGAGGGGACCGCACACCATTTTATTTTAAATTTTGGCATGGGGTTCCCCTCAAAATCCATACCAGACGTGAAAGAGCCTACACCATTTTTTTTTTACTATTTTTTAAATTTCTGTTTTATTTTACATTCAGATGCTGACAACTGAAGACTCATTGCTTGTTAAGGACACAGCAGCCCCCTCCTTAACAACCAGGTATATACGGTTTAATTAAAGAGATTAAAAAATAAAACCCCTGCAAAACGCATGAAAACTATGTCAAAAACACGTGTCCGAAAACGTGGAAATCACAGCAAAAAGCATTTTATGATGCTCACTTTACCTTTCATTTGGGCTTTATTTGACCACCTCAAGATGTAGGAAATAAAACATCAGAACTGAGCAGTGGAGTGTAAGAGGAGCCACAAACCTCACCCCCTCTCGACTGCACCTCATGGACCCTAAATCTTCTCCACTCTGCTGGAGGGGATGCAAGGGCAAGGGCTCTCTTCAACACTTATTATGGGAATGCCCAATGCTCCATAACTTCTGGGAAAATATCGCAGGCCTTCTTACAGAATTAACAGGTACCACTATAAACATTACACCAGAATTGGCACTTCTGTCCATTGGTATTGACAACCTACCCCCTACTACTAGAACAGTGATACCCCACGTACTATTCGCAACTAGAATCTCACTAGCCAGTAAATGGCGCACCCCCACGTTACCTACACTTGAGGAGATCACGAACAGAGTGAACACCCAATACAAAATGGAACAATTGCTTGCATTCAAAAACAATAACGCCCATTCCTTCAATGCCAAGTGGTTCATATGGATCTCCTCCTGTAGATCCATCGTTTCAGACTAAAATATGAGGCTAATCAAGGAAAAGTAATGTAAAACAACAAATACCATAATGATAAAGGTGCATGTACCTATACGAATACGAACTAAGGGTAATTAGAACTGAGTAAGCACAAGTGCAAACTGTTACGTTTCTCAAATTTTACTGTTTAATTAATTGTTAATTCAAGGACGAGACAGGTTGCCACCCATTATCAGAAGGCTGACCCTCCCATACCAACTCAATGGTCTCCACGATGTCCACCAACTCCCCCCTCAACTCAGTCACAGTTTTGTTCCCAATGGGGGTGACTGAGGCATTTCCCTGTGAGAGAGGGATTCCGTCTAAACAAAATGGACACTAGCCTAAATAGCCTAACAAGGAGGCGCCATCAACAAGCTTTATCAACAAGCTTTAACATAATTTACAAACTGATTGGGCCAACCTGTCTCTCCACCATGTAAACCTTTTCACCCCCCCCCCCCGGTTAACTCCCCCTCCCCCCCTCTCCCATAAAGCGTTAAGCAATAATTGTAACTCTACCTGTGGTTATATGTATGTAAACCATTTCTGCAGATGTTATATTTCCTTTAATTCTTCAATAAAAAACATAGTAAAAAAAAAAAAATAAGAGGAGCCACAAAACTCTTCATAGGTATTCTAAAAAATGAAATGCAAATTCAGTAGAGGAGTTACTCTATAGGTAATAAAAAAAGAGTGCAAATTCAGCATTCAGTTTTGCTGTTAGCAACACAGAAATCACAATCTGCCCCTTATTACAGTATTATAGCATGTTTTATTTCTAGAAAATCATAGATGGCTACAATAAATTACATATTATTGGTTCAATGCACTCATGTACCTGATAAAACATTTGGGAAAAGCAAGATTTTGGTATTAGAAAATTCATCATAACAATGACTTTGGGTGGTGCAAAACTGTGCCCAAGCTATGTACTCTCACCTTCTCAGACTATTGTGTTTGAGTCCTGGGCTCTTATATGTGAAAAAAATACTTAACTACATAATTTTATTATTGATTTATACAGGATTATTGTGAACTGAAGCATTAACTCTTTGCTTTTAGGGACAGTTGGCTATACTGTATTTAATACACTCTTGTTCTGCCTTATTAGGAATGTTGCAATCACTTGAGAGATGGATATCTTATTTTCTCTTAGGGAGTATACATTTATTTTGGATTGTTTGACCATTTGTGTCTGAACTTACATGTGGTTATATTTGCCATATGTTACAGGGTACTGAGTATTTTAAGTAATTTCTCTGTTAAGAGGGTTTTTGGCAGCAGATGAGATGTATAGGATTATTTCACAGACTCTTTGCTGTGCAGAGGTACAGATGTTCTACATGTGCATGATTATGGGTTGGTCTGGCTTCATACAGTTATAATAATGTTGACCATGTTTTTACATAACCATGAGAAAGTCTTTGACATTTCCAAGCCTAATCTGCTCTCAAGGAAATTTTCTAGAAACATTTCTCTGTATGGCCTATTTTAGTATATAATTTCACAAAAATAACTATAAAAGATATCCTGTTATCAATAGACCTGGCCTCATTTGTTTCAAAACGTATGATGTTGTTTATAGCAACCATTGAAATGTTTGTCTTTATATTCTGGAGAGCTTTGCATTCTGGAATTTAACCTAATTTTTTTCTGTGTTTCTATGGACAAACTCAATAACAACTATTTTGTCTTGAGACTGTAACCCATTAATTATTAACATTAGAGCATGTTCTAAATGTCTATATTGACTGCCTCCACTGTTGCTTTGTAATCAGTCAAGGAACTATACCATGGAAAATGCTGTAAACCACACTGACCATTAAGAATTATTGTTTCAATGATATGCATTCAAACCTTGGTTTGATACAAAGGTTTATTGACTTATAAAACCCATCACTAGATAGTACATAGAACAATAGTTTTTCTAATCATTTACAGAATTTTAAAAAATAACCCTATTAGTTTTGATATTATATCATATTTACCAACCATATTATTAAAGTGTAACTAAAGGCAAAACTCTTTTTTCCATTGTGTATAGAATAAGAG
Organism: Glandirana rugosa; assembly: GCA_018402905.1. NCBI lineage: Eukaryota > Metazoa > Chordata > Amphibia > Anura > Ranidae > Glandirana > Glandirana rugosa. Next base: position 185,729 of record BLSH010446857.1, on the reverse strand, counting down.
AATGTTATAGTTCCCTTCAGGTTTTTAGTTGCCATCTTAGTGCCATTGGTGAGATTTTCCTTCACTTCCTGTCTCATAGCCATAACAGGAAGTGAGTGTAAATCCCTGAAAATTGAGGGAACCCCAGCGTGTGACCGGGACTAGTGTCCTTATTGGAAGATTTCCCCTCTATTAAAGTTCTGACCTCAACCCAAAATTTGGTATTTTCTGTTACTTTCACTTTCTATAGTAATGGTAAAAAGGACAAATAGAGAGAGTGAATCTCCCTAAAGGAGGCACAGACAGCAATAAAAACAGACAGGTGTTCTAATCCCTCTCCACTCTATCTAAATCGAAAAAAAAAAAAAGTTTTCTTTAGTTGTACTTTAAATAATTAATTGTAGCTGTTGAAGATGGTTGTCTGTTTTTTGTATAGAAAACATGCGATCAACAGTGGAATGCATATGTTTTAATGTGAGAGACTGCATATGGATCAGAAGCACAGAAGAATGTGCTTAGTCTGAATTTGTGGCATCAGAATAGTTGTATTAAAAACGAAAATATTCTGCAAGGAGAAAGCTGACTTCTGGACTGAGTCCTTTTGCTGTGTTTATCTGCTTATGTGATTTACCGCAAATTAGTAGATTTTGGCAGTATCAGAGTTACAATGCAACTAGAATTCCTAACATAATAGCTCTAATCGAATGAACTCTAAAACTTCCAGAGATAAAACTATCATATGCCCCACTTGATTATAAATCTATTCTATTCTAGTAGTCAGCTTCTAAATCTGCATTATTTCTTATGTATTCACCTGTAAAATGTAATAACTAAATCTTAAAGTAGCATTATAGACGTTTCTTTTTTAGTTTTGAATAGAGTGGAGAGGGATTAGAACACCTGCCAGTTTTTTATTGCTGTCTCTACTCCCTTAGGCTCCATGCACATTGGACTTAAACAAAAAAAAACACCAGTTCCCTTGGCAGAAAAAAAACATTCATATGGAGCATTTCTCTACACACTTTAGGCAAGTTTAAGAGAATTTCTCTTATCTTTCTCTATCTGCCAGAAAGCTCCAATCAGGATGCAAACCAGAAGGGTTTATTTTTCCTGCCTCTAAACGCTGAGCTCAAAATATGCCTCTAATCGTCCTAATGTGCATGGACACATAGCATAACATTGAGCTGCTTTTATGGGCAAAGCACAAAACTCCTGTAGAAACAGTGATTTTTAAGCCAGTGTGCACTGAGCCTTAGGGAGATTTACTCTCTTTATTTGTCCTGTTTACCAATAACACTGAAAGTGAAAGTAAAAGAACATCCCAAATTTTGGGTTGACACCAGAATAGTAATGGATTGGAAATCTCCCAGTGAGGGCACTGGTTCTGGTGACCCTGGTGACACCCCTGGGATGTCCTCACTTGGGAAGGATGTTCTCTCACTTCCTGTTATTGCTATGGGACACAGATAGCAAATAAGAAAACAAATTGACAGGGGTCATAACTCTCCCTTTCTCTATCCAAAATGATAAAACAAATTTGCATTTAATTATACTTTAAAGTGATTCTAAAGGCAATTTTTTTAAGCAACACACGTAATACCTGCTTTGTGCACAGAACAGTCTGAACCTCCTCTACTGGGTGCCCCCACTGGCACTTCTAGCTTCTCCACCGAGTGCCCCATAACAAGCCACATTCTCTGGAGGCACTTGTGTGTGCTTGCTCCTGAGCGGGCTCTGTGATGACACACAGAGCGTGCCTCAGACCCACCCCCATTTTCTCTTCCTTGCCTGTGATTCTTCATCAAGATTGGGCTCAGGTATGTATTTAGAGGGGGGCGGACCTTCATGGAGAAGTTTTTTACCTTAATGCAGAGAATGCATTAAGGCAAAAAACCTTGTGCCATTAAAACCACAAGTTCATCATCCAGACATAACTAGAGTACCCAGTCTAACCCAGAGAGAGAGAGAGAGAGAGAGAGAGAGAGAGAGAGAGAGAGAGAGAGAAACTACATGAAATCATCCCAGAAGGCAGATCTACTCAATGCACACCTGAGGAGCTCTGAAATTAATTACAGCATTCTACGATTAAATCAAGCTTGCTAACTCACAAGGACTCTGCATTAGGATGCACTGTGGTTGGTCTTAATTGCAAATTTTTCAAATGTAGTCTTCATATCAATAACTAGTTTTGGTTAAAGTTTTAAAACAAATAGCAACACCTGCAGAAATAAAAGGATCTATACTTACCTTTCGAGCAGTCTATGTTTTTGAATGTTGCCTCACTCCTGCTCCCCAGCTAGCACAAGTATTAAATACTTCTGGGCGTAAGAATTCCTGCTACCTCTGCCATACTCAGTGGTTCCTTTCACTGTTACTACAGGTATTCTTCTTATCCAGCCATTAGAACACTTATGATGGCTGAGGGGAAGCATCATAGTGGCATTTCAAGACATGAAAAGATAAACATATTTCCTCTTTTTTCTGCAGGTATTGCAATTTGTTGTTTTGACCCTGTAGTGATGGAATCGCTTTAAAGTAGAATAAAAGCAAAATTATTTTGGAAAGAATAAGGGAAGGTTGTAACCCCTTTCAGGTTTATTTGCTTGAGATTTCCCTTTGCTTCTTCCCCTGATAACCAAAACAAAAAGTGAGAGGAAATCCCTCCAAAGCCAGAGAATTCCTGGTTGTCAATAGGGTCATCAGAACTAGTGTCCTTATTTAAAGTTTCCCCTCTATTACTAATTTGGGACAACCCAAATATTGGTATTTTCTTTCACTTTTGGTAATAACAATACACAGGAAAAATAGAGAGGGCATATCTTCCTAATAGGGGCATAGATATCATTAAAACCTGACAAGTGTTCTAAACCCTCTCACCTCTATCAAAACTTTTAGTTTAGCCTTCAGCTGCACTTTAACATGATTCAAGTGCTAGTAAAGCTTAACCACTTCCCGACCGCCGTATGCAAAATGACGGCCGGGAAGTGGCTTAGTTATCCTGACTGGACGTCATATGACGTCCTCAGAATAACAAGCCGCCGCGCACCCGGGGGGCGCGCATCGCAGCGTTCAGTGGTGTGGGAGATCAGTCTGACCCCCGCAATACTGATCTCGGTAAATCGCTTCGATCCGAAGCACTTTACCATGTGACCAGCCATGACCAATCATGGCTGGTCACAGTGTAACACAGGAAAGCCGCTTATCGGTTTCCTGTACTCAGGTCTGCAGACCTGAGGAGTGGAGAGTCGATCGGCTGAATCCCTGACAGGGAGGGTTTGTGCTGATGATTTATCAGCACAGCCCTCCCTCGGATCGCCACCCTAGACCACCAGGGAGCCTGCCCAGGGACCACCAGGGATGTGCCCACCCAGGACCACCAGGGAGCCGACCAGGGACAACCAGGGAGCCGATCTAGACCACCAGGGAGACCCCCCTAGACCACCAGGTAAGTGACATAGTGGCCAGTGTGGATGGTACTCAGTGCCACCTTCAGATGCCACCCTAGACCACCAGGGAATGAGCCCCTATCAGTGTATATGCCCACCAGTGCCCACCAGTGCCCCTATCAGTGCCCACCAGTGCCCCTATCAATGCATACCAGTGCCACATATCAGTGCCCACCATTGCCCCCTACCAGTTACCACCTATCAGTGCTCATCAGTGCCACCTATCAGTGCCCAGTGCCGCCTATGAGTGCCAGTCAGTGCTGTCTATGAGTGCCCATCAGTGCCGCTTAGCAGTGTCCGTCAGTGCTACATATCAGTGCCCATCAGTGCTGTATATCAGTGCCACCTCTCAGTACCCGTCAGTGCTGCTTATCAGTGCCGCCTAACAGTGCTCATCATCGCTGCATATAAGTGCCTCATTATCAGTGCCACCTCATCAGTGCCGCCTCATCAGTGCCAATCAGTACTGCCACATCAGTGCCCGTCAGTGTAGCCTCATCAGTGCCCACCAGTGATGGAGAAAATTTACTTATTTACAAAGTTTTGTGACAAAAATAGAGAATTTTTTTTTTCAAAATTTTCGGTCTTTTTTTTATTTGTAGCACAAAAAATAAAAACCGCAGGGGTGATCAAATACCACCAAAAGAAAGCTCTATTTGTGGGAACAAAATGATAAAAAATCTGTTTGGGTACAACGGCGCACGACCGCGCAATTGTTATTCAAAGCGCAACAGCACTGAAAACTGAAAATTGGTCTGGTAGTAAAGTGTTCTAAGTGCATAGTATTGAAGTGATTAAAAAAGAAAAACTTGGCATAATGTGCTAGTATGCATCGTATACTAGCACAGTATGAGAGACTTATCTTAAAAAGAATCCCTCCAGCTGCGCCCTGTCACTGCTGACAGGTCTTCCATCTTTGCATGGTCTTCCTTCCTGTTCCATGGGATCCCGCCATTTGAATGACCAAGCCACAATGATGTCATACCCACGCATGTACACTGAGGCCACAGCCGCGGCAGCATGTCATCCTTTCAGAGCACAGTGTGCATGCACTGGTGATGTCATTGGCTACATAAATAGGGAATATCTCCTAAACGGTGCACATTTAGGAGATATTCCTTGTACCTACAGGTAAGCTTTATTATAAGTGAGTAAGTAATGTTTATTATGGCTTCAACTTACTGATAAGTTGCACCTGTTTCTTTGAATTGCTCTTTTTTTAAATCAAAAGAAGTTTTTATTTGTTTTTCCAATATCACACAAACAGAAATTCAGCCTGAAGACATAAATGGCCAGTACAATATAGGAGGTGTATGAAGTAATAATCAGTAGAGATGAGTGAACTTCTAGAAGTCCGGGTTCTGCTGGTTCGGCCGAACTTCGGGACAAAGTCCGGGTTCGGGTCTGGACAGAACCCGAACTTTGTCCCGGACCCCGAACCCCATTGAAATCAATGGGGACACGGACTTTTAGGCACAAAAAAGGCTGTAAAATAGTCCTGGAAGGTCCTAGAGGTCTGCAAAAGGAAGGAAATGGGGGTAAGGGTGGGACAAGTGACCTACAAAGAAATGGGGACAGGGAAATAACTTTAAATATTTTTAAAAAAATAAAAACATAAAAAATGCAAAAATGGAGATCATCTTCAAAATGGGTCTGAAAAGTATTTATTAACGGTAGAGGCCAAAGAACTGTTCTAAAATCATCTTAAAACTGTGTCAAAAAAGTATAAATAAGCCGGGAGAACCCATATCACTGTTCTGCAAAATGTGTGTGTCACTTTAAATGAAACCGGGAATAAGTGCACATCTGTTCTGCAAACTTATTTAAAGTCTGTGTGTCACTTTAAATGAAACCGTGAATAAGTACACATCTGTTCTGCAAACTTATTTAAAGTCTGTGTGTCACTTTAAATGAAACCGTGAATAAGTGCACATCTGTTCTGCAAAATTATTTAAAGTCTGTGTGTCACTTTAAATGAAACCGTGAATAAGTGCACATTTGTTCTGCAAACAGAACATCTGTTCTTCACACATCTGTTTAGTCTGTGTCACTTTTATTATAGCCGCTAATAAGTCACCATCTGGTGAAGAACACATCTGTTTAGTCTGTGTCACTTTTATTATAGCCGCTAATAAGTCAACATCTGGTGAAGAACACATCTGTTTAGTCTGTGTCACTTTTATTATAGCCGCTAATAAGTCAACATCTGTTCTTCACACATCTGGAAATAGTTTAGAACACTTTACCTAAAACCGGGGAGGAACCATACACCTGTTCTTCAAACATCTGGAATCTGTGTGTGAAACTACAGCATAGAGAAGAACAGGCATATGGTTCCGCTCTTTACACACTGTTTGCAGATGTTTGAAGAACAGTGATATCATATCAGTGATATAATATCACTGTTCTGAAAACATCTGCAAACAGACTTTAAATAATTTTGCAGAACAGATGTGCACTTATTCACGGTTTCATTTAAAGTGACACACAGACTTTAAATAATTTTGCAGAACAGATGAGCACTTATTCACGGTTTCATTTAAAGTGACACACAGACTTTAAATAATTTTGCAGAACAGATGTGCACTTATTCACGGTTTCATTTAAAGTGACACACAGACTTTAAATAAGTTTGCAGAACAGATGTGCACTTATTCAAGGTTTCATTTAAAGTAAATATTTAAAGTTTTTTCCCTGTCCCCATTTCTTTGTAGGGCACTTGTCCCACCCTTACCCCCATTTTCCTTCCTTTTGCAGACCTCTAGGACCTTCCTGGGCTTTTTTACAGCATTTTTAAGAATTTTCATTAAAATTACCAGAACCCCGGACCCGAACCCGGACTTTTTTTGAAAAGTCCGGGTCCCGGACACCCCAAAGTTCGGTATGGACCCGAACTTTACAGACCGGGTTCGCTCAACTCCTGCGTAATCTGTCTAGAACCTCAGTCCAGTAGCAGGTTAACTTAGGACATTGCCAGAGCATGTGAATGAGATCACCATGATCCCTCTCACATTTCGGACAGAGAGGAAAACTCCTTTTCCCCATTAGTGTAACTGAACCGTTGTTCTATAGGCCCTATGCAATAGATAAATATGTGAAAGCTTTTGAGAAGCCGACACAGAGACCAAAGGGGCCGGTGATAGGCAAAGTTCCCATGTATCACCATCTATGGTCCCTATATCTCTCTCCCAACCTCTTCTGCATGGCAATCTATTTGGATCCTTTAGCGTGTGTAAAAGAGTGATATATTCTCTAGAAATCATGCCTCTCTTGTCCTCAGTAAAAAACACCTCTCAAAGTAGCGCGAGGACGCATAGGCGAAGTTGGGATAATTTGGATTGAGAGTGCAAAGCGTGCCGTAATTGTAGGTATCTATAGAAATGGGCTTTGTCGAGTGTGAATTCCATTTGGAGCTACGAAAAGGATTTAGGGTTGTCTCATGGTATAGCTATAATTAGTGTTACGCCATAGCAGAGTTTGGGGTAGAAAACCTCTTAAACCTAACATCTTTTTAATTTGGGACCAGAGCATGCACAACAGAGTTACAGTTGGTGCCGTTTTGTCTAGATGTCCAAACCCCACCTCCAAAAGAGAAAGAGCAGGCACACTAGCCCCAGGAAAGGCAAGCAGTCTACGTATTGGGTCATCAGGGTCCATATTCCCCCCGCCACCCAATTGTTGTAACTGGGCAGCAAAGTAATACACTCTAGCATGTGGGACAGCCAAGCCACCTTGGTCTTTCCCCATTTGGAGGGTGTCCAGGCTGATACGTGCAGTTTTTTTCTCTATATCAGTTCCCTAAATTGAGAGTCTATGTGAAGGAATCATTTCTGCTATATCCAGAGCGGGGCATTATGAAATTTATACAAAATGGCCAATACCATTTTTATGAGCTTGATCCTTCCCACCACTACAGTGGTGGCTTACAACAGGCAGTACACCTTTCTCTGAATCTACGAAGCAGGGGCACCAAGCTCAAGTTTGTGTAATGGTAGGGGTCCAGAGAAATTTGTATACCCAAATATCTGAATTGAGAGACTATTTGCACCGATTGGGCACAAGCTGGGAGCGGATCCATCAGATCATCTATGGGCATCAGGACTGATTTGTTCCAGTTAATGGAGAAGCCGGACAGAGTGCCAATGGTATTGATGAGGGACATTACCACCTGCAGCGAGCCCTGAGTGTCTCCCAAGTAAAGCAAGGTATTGTCTGCATATAGAGACACTACATCAGTCCCTGAGTCATACTGGAATCCAACAATGTTGGCATCGCTTTGAATCCTCTCTGCTAGTGGCTCCAAAGCGAGGGCAAACAGGAGGGGTGACAAAGGTCACCCCTGCCTGGTTCCCCTATGCAACTGGAAAGACTCCAATAGCTCCCCGTTTAGTCTAATCCTGGCTGATGCATTGGCATATAGTATAGGAACCCATTTAATAAAATTTGCTCCCAGGCCCATTCGTCTCAAGACTGCTCACAGATAAGGCCACTCGACACTGTTGAAGGTCTTAGCTGCGTATAATGAGAAAATGCCTCTGTTTCCAGGATTATTTACTGGAATTTGTAAGTTAAGAAATAGTCATCTAAGGTTTTGAGCTGTGGATCTAGAGGGGATAAATTCCGATTGGTCCCTATGAACCAGCTTGTGCACCACTTTAGCCAGTCTAGAGGCCAATACCCTCGCCAGCAATTTAACATCCGCCATCAGCAGGGATATGGGCCTGTAGGAGTCTGGCAACATGGCATCCTTTCCTGGCTTTAGAAGTACAATGATACAGCCTCGTTCAGGGAGGCAGAGAGAATCCCCGTCTGAAAGGCATTGTTATACACCTTATACATCTTGAGTGGTAGTGGAAGCATTTTATCAGCATACCTCTACAAGACCTCAGATGAAAGGCCATCTGCCCCCGGAGATTTACCATTATGTGAGCATTTAAGTGCTAAAGACAATTCTTCCTCCGTTATGGGGGCATTTAGCATCTCTGTGTCCGAGGTCGACAAACAGGGTAATGCACAACCATCCAGAAACTCCCTTATCTCAAGCTCAGATGGGTCAACTTTAGAAGAGTACAAGTCCTCATAAAGTGTACAGAACACTCTAACTATATCAGACGTATGCACATGTAGGGAGCCAGCAGGGTCCCGTATCTCAGTGATAAAGGAGGATGAATGCTGGGACCTTGCTAACAGTGCCAGCATATAGCCAAAAGACTCGCCCTCCTCAAAGTGTTGTTGTTGGAGGAAAAAACGTTTGTTTTCAGTCAGCTGTAGGGTTACCTGTCTGGACATGGACTTGGCCTCCAGCCAGGCACATTTAGTGTTATCATCAGGGTTAGCTATGTAGATCTCCTCTATTCTTTTATCTTCATTGTTTACAAGTACCTCTCATACTTTAGTATTAGTCTTAACAGAGGGGATCATTTTAATAAATTGACCCCGTAGATACGCCTTGGCTGCATCCCACACCGTGCCCTGAGAGGCCGAATCAATGATGTGCTGCAAAAAGACCTCTAACAGTCCCCAGGATGGTTCTGGAAGTAGGGATAACCAGAAAGGGTTCAGCTTCCATTGTTTACATTTAAGGGCATTTGACATTGAGATCTCTACCCAAGAGGGTGAGTGGTCAGAGATATGTCTGCTCTCATAGTCAGAAGAGATTAACAACCCAAGCAGTGCATCATTGCCCAGTCCAATATCAATTCTGGATAGTCCACCATGTGTGGCGGAATAACTTGAGAATTGCCTGATACCTGGGTGCTGCACCCTCCAAACATCTATTAATCTGGCTCCCCAATCAAGCGAGCAAAGGAAGTAGGCCCCCCTGTCACTGGACGGGTAGCTGGGACCGCTGAGAGCTTATCCCAGCCTGGATCCAAAATATTATTAAAGTCTCCAACCGCCAAGGGCACAGGCGGGAATCGGGCCATAAATCTTGCTAAGGCCTTGAGGACCGCAGATAAAAACGGAGGTGGTATATAGACACTCGCTATAATGCATGATATACTGTGTAAGTTACACAGCAAAAATATATAGCTGCCATCCGGATCAAGGATAAACACAGAACAGGAGAATTGTACATCCTGACGGATAAGGATGCTCACTTTCCTGGAATACAAGGAGTGAGTGGAATGATATTGATTCCTAAATAGTCTATTTGAAAAAGTAATTGCCTGGTTAGGAGAAAGGTGAGTTTCCTGAAAACACACAATACTTGCATTTAGTCTTTTAACCACCCACAGAACTGCCAGGCGCTTCACTTTGTCATTTCAACCTCTCACATTCCATGATAATGTTCTTATAGTCGTAGCCATGGGAAGTTAGATGTACCATATGTCCAGCACGTGTGTTCTCATGTTGGGGGTAAACCCCAGGTATAGGAGATTTGAAAAAGTAAGGGGTAAAACATGAGTAGCTGCTCCAAGAAATTCCAGATCTTCAGAGTCATAGTGCCATAGCGATAACAATAACGTTGAGGAGTAGAAACAAAGAGAGAACAGTTGGCCAACTGGGCCCCAAAACTCTAATAACATAGTTTCAAAACAGCATAGTGATGGTTTGTATCCATCTTTAGGTGTCCTCCTGACGGCATTCAGCAGCTCCCCTAAAAGGACCTTTCCTCTCTATCAAGTCATTGGGTAGCCAATGAAGGGCAATCGAAAAAGTGAATTTCTTGTGCCACCACCCGCAGTCGCGCAGGATACAGCATAGCGTATTGCAGATTCAGATCCCTGAGCCTCTTTTTACATCTGCGAATCTGGCACAGTGCAGGTTTTTGCAAGTCAGCAGAAAAATCCGGAAATAGCAATATTTTTGAGTTATCCATTGTTAATGCACTGCCCCTGGTTCTTGCTTTAGAAAGGATGGTGTCTCTGTCATTATAGTTTAATAGTTTGAACAAGAAAGGGCAGGATGGAGCCCCTGGTGTAGGTGGACATGCAGGCACCCTGTGTGCCCTCTCTACTGTAAACATAGGAGAAAAGGAATCTTAGGCAAAAACTGGGAGTAGCCATTGCTCTATGAACTGAACAGGGTTTTTGACCTCTGCTCTCTCTGGAATGCCAATTGCTCGCACATTATTGTGCCGCATAATGTTTTCTAAATCGTCAAGATGTGCGTTGAATTGCTCTTTAATAACCCCTTGGCATAGAAAAATGTTGTTGGTGTGGAAAAATTATGGTAAGAGTGGGAGGGTTTTGAACTGCAGAGGAGTATGAGAGAGGTCAGAAGTGTGTACTGCACAGACTGCAGAGGTAAAGCGTGCATAATGCACAGAGTACAGGGTCAGGAGAAAAATAATGTACAGAATGCAGAGGTCAGGAAGCATAATACACAGGGTGCAGAGGGCAGGACTCAGAAGCGCATAATGTGCAGAGTGCAGGGGTCAGGAATAAATAATTTACAGAATGCAGAGGTCTGGAGACTGTAATACACAGAGTGCAGAAGTCAGAATGCATAATGTGCAGAGTGCAGATGTCAGAAGTGTGTAACTCAGAGTGAAAAGGTAAGGACTCAGGAGTGCATAATGCACAAAGTGCAGGGGCCAAGAATAAAAATTGTACAAAGTGCACAGGTCAGGAGAGCTTAATGCACGGAGTGCAGAGGTCAGGAGTGCATAATGCACAGAGTGCAAGGGTCAGGAGTACATAATGCACAGGGTGCAGAGGTCAGAACTGCATAACACACAGAGTGTAGAGGTCAGAGGTGTATAACACATAGAACGCAGAGGTCAGAAGTATATGATGCACAGGTACAAAGGTCAGAAGTAAGTAACTTACAGACTTCAGGAATCAGCAGTCAGTAATACACAAAGTGCAGGGGTTGTGAGTAAGAAGAAAAAGATTTGGGGGTGCTTATTTCTGATGATTGCAAAATGAACAAACAGTGTGACCAGGCAGTGGGGAAAGCAAATAGAATTCTGTGATGTATCAGTAGAGGGATCACCAGCAGAAGGAAGGAGGTTCTGATTCCTCTATATAGATCTTTAGTGAGACCTCACTTAGAATATTGTGTCCAATTCTGGAGACCTTACTTACAAAAATATATTGACAAGATAGAACAAGTTCAGAGACGGGTAACAAAAATGGTGAAAGGTCTGGGGGATAAAACATATCAAGAGCGATTTCAGGAACTTCAGAAACGTAATATGTGCAGTCTGGAGGAAAGAAGGGAAAGGGGTTTAAATACATCAAGAAGGTGAATAAGGTTCAGGAGGGCAGTGTTTTCAATATGAAACCAAAATCAAGAACACGGGGACATGACCTCAAATTAGCAGGAGGGACGTTCAAATCTAATCTTAGAAAGTATTATTTTACTGAAAGGGTGGTTGATGATTGGAATAAACTGCCAACAGAGGTTGTGAGACAGTCAACAGTAATTGGCTTCAAACATGCTTGGGATAAACATAAATCTATAGTCAGACAACGAGGTTAATGGGAAAAAAACAAAAAACAAAAACAACAAAAAAAAAAGGGCAGACTCGATGGACTACTCAGTCTTTTTCTGCCATCACATTTCTATGTTTCTAAGTAACAAACAAGGTGCAGGGGTCAGTAGTTAGTGCATAAGATGGGAGCAGTGTAACTATCAGAATGTGCGTACAAATTACAATAGATTGAAGCAAGTGGAACTGTCACAAGGCTGGTAGTAATGTATATATATATATATATATATATAAATATAAATATATATAGAGGTGCTGGTCATATAATTAGAATATCATCAAAAAGTTGATTTATTTCACTAATTCCATTCAAAAAGTGAAACTTGTATATTATATTTATTCATTACATACAGACTGATATATTTCAAATGTTTATTTCTTTTAATTTTGATTATTATAACTGACAACTAAGGAAAATCCCAAATTCAGTATCTCAGAAAATTAGAATATTACTTAAGACTAGAGTTGAGCGAACACCTGGATGTTCGGGTTCGGTGGGTTCGGCCGAACTTCGGGAAAAAGTCTGGGTTCGGTACCGAACTTGACCCGAACTTTACCCCAAACCCCGAACCCCATTGAAGTCAATGGGGACCCGAACTCTTCGGCACAAAAATTACTGTAAAAAAGTCCTGGAAAGTGCTAGAGGGCTTCAAAAGGAAGTAAAATGATTTTAGAACAATAATTTGTCCCTTACAACAACAGCAGGAACCTGACCCTATAGGAGTAGGTGATGATTTTAGAACAATATTCTGTCCCTTACAGCAACAGCAGGAACCTGATCCTATAGAACTAGAAGATGATTTAGAACAATAATCTGTCCCTCTAAGCAGTAAACTCTACCTAGTCCACTCAGATCATTCTGTAATGCAGGATGAGATGTTATTAGATCTGCAATCTGTCCCTAAAAGCAGTAGTAGTAGTAACCTCTACCTAGTCCACAATCAGATAGTTCTGTAATGCAGGAAGAGATGTTGTTATATCTGCAATTTGTCCCTCACAGCGCCGGCAGCATCATCTCCCTACACTACCCAGAGAGCATGTGACATGCAGCACTAAGTGACTCCATCTTATAAAGAGGCTGGGTCACATGATGCATTGGCCAATCACAGCCATGCCATTAGTAGGCATGGCTATGATGGCTTCTAAGGGCAAACCAGTGAAACGCTTGTTGATTGGCTGCCCTGCAGCTATTCAACATGCGTGATCAGATACCCGAACCCAAATTTTTTTTCAAATGTCCGGGTTCGGGTCCGGGTCACGGACACCCCAAAGTTCGGTACAGATCCGAACTTTACAGTTCGGGTTCGCTCAACTCTACTTAAGACCAATACAAAGAAAGGTTTTTTATAAATCTTGGCAAACTGAAAAGTATGAACATAAAAAGTATGAGCATGTACAGCCCTCATTACTTAGTTGGGGCTCCTTTTGCCTGAATTACTGCAGCAATGCGGCGTGGCATGGAGTCGATCAGTCTGTGGCACTGCTCAGGTGTTATGAGAGCCCAGGTTGCTCTGATAGTGGCCTTCTGCTCTTCTGCATTGTTGGGTCTGGCATATCGTATCTTCCTCTTCACAATACCCCATATATTTTCTATGGGGTTAAGGTCAGGCGAGTTTGCTGGCCAATTAAGGACAGGGATACCATGGTCCTTAAACCAGGTACTGGTAGCTTTGGCACTCTGTGCAGTTGCCAAGTCCTGTTGGAAAATTAAATCTGCATCTCCATAAAGTTGGTAAGCAGCAGGAAGCATGAAGTGCTCTAAAACTTCCTAATATACGGCTGCGTTGACCTTGGACCTCAGAAAACACAGTGGACCAACACCAGCAGATGACATGGCATCCCAAACCATCACTGACTGTGGAAACTTTACACTGGACCTCAAGAAACATGGATTGTGTGCCTCTCCTCTCTTCCTCCAGACTCTGGGACCTGATTTCCAAAGGAAATGCAAAATTTACCTTCATCAGAGAACATAATTTTGGACCACTCAGCAGCAGTCATGTCCTTTTTGTCTTTAGCCCAGGTGAGACGCTTCTGACGCTGTCTGTTGTTCAAGAGTGGCTTGACACAAGTAATGCGACAGCTGAAACCCATGTCTTGCATACGTCTGTGTGTAGTGGTTCTTGAAGCACTGACTCCAGCTGCAATCCACTCTTTGTGAATCTCCCCCACATTTTTGAATGGGTTTTGTTTCACAATCCACTCCAGAGTGCGGTTATCCCTATTGCTTGTACACTTGTTTCTACCACATCTTTTCCTTCCCTTCGTCTCTCTATTAATGTGCTTGGACACAGAGCTCTGTGAACAGCCAGCCTCTTTTGCAATGACCTTTTGTGTCTTGCCCTCCTCGTGCAAGGTGTCAATGGTTGTCTTTTGGACAACTTTTAAGTCAGCAGTCTTCCCCATGATTGTGTAGCCTACAGAACTAGACTGAGAGACCATTTAAAGGCCTTTGCAAGTGTTTTGAGTTAATTAGCTGATCAGAGTGTGGTACCAGATGTCTTCAATATTGAACCTTTTCACAATATTCTAATTTTCTGAGATACTGAGTTTGGGATTTTACTTAGTCGTCAGTTATAATCATCAAAATTAAAAGAAATAAGCACTTGAAATATATCAGTCTGTGTGTAATGAATGAATGTAATATACACTTTTTGAATGGAATTAGTGAAATAAATCAACTTTTTGACGATATTGTAATTATATGACCAGCACCTGTATATATATATATATATATATATATATATATATATATATATATATATGTATATGAGATAAGAGAACGGGCAGAAATTGAACCAGCCCCCCTGACATCCATCCTATCCAGCCCTGGGGTCTCTGGCATACAATAAGGGATCCAGTACAGAGATCAGGGAGTATTCCATCCTTTGTTACTCACTGCCTCAATCCTGGGTCTTTTGGTGTGCACAGATTGCAACATTAAACTTTCTTTACAGCTGACAAAAGCCACCTCTTTCTTCTGAGTGTTTAAACATAGAAAAGAAATGTGTATAAATTTCAGTGGAGAAGCAGATATAAACCACAAAATTAAGTATATAGAAAAAATTAACAATCGTATCCTCTATGCACCCTCTCTCTCTCCACTCATAAAACTTTGTAAATACATACCTACACTGTATAGTAGATATTAGATAACTAAAAGTAAACCAATTCACATTGGTCCAATTATTCACTATAGTAATGCATCATAGATAAAGCACAATCTAAATTTGTCACAATCCAGTTACAGTTAATAGAGAACTCTTACCTACCATGTGTAGTTGCCCTTATCTCAAAGTCAAGAACTGCAAGATCCCAACTCCACCTCTCTGTAATATAAAAACACATCAAATCCACTAATGGTCTTATGGCAAGATCATGTGCTTATTGCAATGAAATTATGTCCTTCTTGTGCATAACAGTCACCACCTCTGATCACACAGTAAGTGCGTTAATGATCAGAACTCTTTCATCAAGGATCAATACACATATAAACTCTGCAGGAGAGCAAAACACTGTATTAGTTGTCAAACAGTTCTTGTTTTGCCACAGTCCATGCTCCCATGTGTCCCAAGCCCCAATTTTGATTCTGCACTCTGCTTCCGTGTTCAAGCTTGTCCAACCTCCTTCTTCTCTGGGCTGTCCCCACACTGTATGCCCTGCTTGGCCATCATACTCCACCCATCTCATAGGAGAAGCTTCTGCTTCCTGGCACTAGTTACAACTCTGATGTTGGGGACTCCACTTTTAACTTAGGTAACTTTCTAACTGGGGACAGCCTCCTTAAAATGGGACTGTCCCAAGAAACCGGGCACCTCAGGTCACTTTAAACACACACACTACTGAAATCTTTTGTCTAGACAGGCCAAAGCAACCAGCTCAGTACTGGTATTTATTTAAATCGGAATAACTTAAAACTCCAGAAAAACAATATTTTCTGCAAAGGATTTATAATTGTGCTCAGCCAGTTTTGTGATTACTGCACCGCTGCCAAGCAGTACACCGAGAAGGGTGACATAACTTTGTCTGTTAGAGTAAAGGTATGTAGTGGTGCCACCTTTCTACTTGCAATCTGTTTAGTGGACAGTATAGAAGCAGCAACACACTAACAAGTAATAGCTAAGCTTGCTCTGCTTACTCCTCTTGTCAGTATCTTCCCAGGTGGCGCATGTGCATACAGCAGAGCGTGATTAGCTATTTATGTTGGCCCTCCCTCTCCCTGTCTGAGTGCTATCGTGCTAGGAATGGCAGATAGTTGATATGAAGACAGATTCAGGCATGTATAATAGTGGCATGTAAAAATACATAAAACAACTTTTTGAGGAATACACAACTGCATAAAAAGCCATTTTTAATATCCACTTGGAGTTTAGCTTTACTTTAATCATTTACCACTTAATAGCCATTGGATCCTATTGTCTGTGAATGCTACTCATTTATCTTATATGTATACAGCTGCTACTCTTTCCTTCATGGTACAAATAATTTTCGAAAGTGTCTATATTATTGTCAATATACTGTTTGTATTTAGCTAATGTTATTGTTTTCTGGATGTGCCTAGACTAAAATGATCACTTTGCATTGTGCTAATAAACTTTCCAACTAATGACAGCACGTCCGCATGTAAACAGCAAATCAGCAAATGTGTAATCTGCACTGCAGTCTACCATCATTCATAGAACATTCCTGTGAAATTCAGCTGTAAGCTTAACAAATGATTCCTTTGCATGCTAGGCATAAAACAGGGACATATGTTCAGGAGAATAGAATAGTCAAGAGTTTAGGATAATTAGGGTCTTATAAATTCATCCTGTTGTGTACATGAGACATAAAGGTGTATCAGTTGTGATAACTAGAGAAATTGAAAATTCTAACTCGTATTCTGTTACAGAAGTCAGCAAGAATCAATGAGTAAGGATACACAATCAAATAATAATATTAAAATGAGTGACCATTCTTATGAAAAAAGCAACATAAGTGAGCAAGACTGGAAATGTTTAAATATCCTTAAATGGCAGGTTTTGATTTAAATGAAACAGAAAGGTATGAAGGGTGCATGAATGTGATGCTATTTTAGATGTCATTGTTATGCAACGTAAACCTTTCAAGTCTGACAGCTGTCTATGTGAACAGGTGAGATGCACCATATTTATATGACTGCTCACAGAGGCATTTTATGTTGCCACATTTATTTGTTAGTTATGATTTTTAAGCAAACCAGAAAAATCCAATTGGTAATTTCAAAAAAGATATAAAAAATATTATTTTTAATGGTCTCATAAACCTTCATGTTGGTGTGATCTTAGTTGCAATTAAAGTGACTTTGTCACTAAAATCAATCTTCAGAATAAAGGGCTCCCAGCAAACAGGACAGGGAGTACTCACCTCTCCATGCTGGCAAGAAAGTATCCTTTGAATATCCTGTGGAATCCAACACTTGTAGCAATGTCTATTTTTTGGTTTCCTGCTATATGCTGTGGTTCCTCCTGCTGGCCCATGCATTGTCACAAGATATGGTAAGTGATGTAGGTTTCTTTGGATGCAGCTATGGATCGCAGTGGGATATCAGGAACCCAATACTCATAGAAGTGTCAGATTCTGCAGGATCTTTAGCTGCCACTTTCTTTTCAGTACTGCAGAGATCAGCTTCATGGGCAGCAGCACTCCATGCCTTGTTTTTAGAGAGTCCTTTATTTTGAAGTTTATATTTATCAACAGACTTAATTTAAAGTCGAAATCCAGACTATTTTTCAAGGATACAATTCATTTAGTAAAATAAAAAAAAACATATCTCAGACAGCACTGCCTCCTAGGCTGCCCCCCTAATCCATGCGCCCGGCCCCTAATCTACATGCAGGGCGCTGGATGCATGGATTTCAATAGGGGGTTTTTGAAGCACATGATTAGAGCCTAAGGCTCTTATTGGCTTCAAAAAAAGGTTGGGGGGGGGCTCGGG
The DNA here is from genome assembly GCA_018402905.1 of Glandirana rugosa. NCBI lineage: Eukaryota > Metazoa > Chordata > Amphibia > Anura > Ranidae > Glandirana > Glandirana rugosa. Next base: position 167,908 of record BLSH010446857.1, on the reverse strand, counting down.
GTGCAGAGCACTGCGCCCTGAGCCCACCCAGTTGTGTCACATTAGCAAACTAATCTTCACTAATGTCTTCCTGCTTCTCCTTCTAGCCAATCAGGAAGTGGGTCTTGAGACATGATTGGGCAATCGAGTTTCAGGACCCACTTCCTGTTCAACCATGTTCAACCAGGAGGAAAAGCAACGCCTGTGCAAGCTGGAGCGAGAAACAGGTAAGGCCAGATTGATCGCCGCCTTCCCGGCTAATCGCCGCCTTCCAGTCCGCCCTGTGGTGGGGGGGGGGGGGGTGGTGGTGGTTGTGCGAGTGAGGGGGGCAGGTTAGTTTGCTGCCCCCCCAAAATATTGAGCACCAACGACCACTGATTATGTCTCCAGATATTCTCAGGCTTCCACATTACAGTGTCACTAAATTCAGGAGAATGAGGGCTGTTGGCACATCAGGTGACAAGCCTGAAGACATCTGGAAAGGGGGAGGGTGGCAATTGGGGGAAAGGGGTCAGAGACCAGAGCTAAGCCGCAGTCATTTTAATTTAAGGAAAAGTATAGTTTTACCAAAATATTATTATTTTTTATTGTATTTGTATCTATGCAAAAGACTCAAACTCAATATAACCCAAAAATCAACTCAATATAATAATCTTATCATTGCTACTTTGCAGTGCTAGAAAACTGCTTTGCTTTACTGCTTCTTGTCACAAAACATATATGGGGTAGAGTTATCAGTGTTGTGCAAATGCAGGCATATCATATTCAATTAAGTGCATGGTAATTTAGTGACTAATTTAGTTTATATGGAACTCCCACTAAGAGTTAAGCCCCTGCTTTCTACAAGTGATCCAAGTCTCCCTTAAATCATGGATAGGGATTTTATATAATTTCTGATTATGCTATCTATATACCATTAGTACATTATCAGTCTAAAGGTTTGCCTTACATGCTTCTCTGGAGGTTGAGGATCCAGACTCCCTGTAGCTGATGGCTAGAAAATGACAACCACATATGCTTTTAAATGTATGGCTGCTTTACTCTGTTAAAAAAATGTATGGCTGTTTTCTTTTGCAAACCACACTTTCCATTAAGCTGCGAGTAATGAATATTGAGTATCTGTGCACATATGCAGGTATATATTTACTTATATAATATGTAACATGATTTTTAGTGTATTCTAAAGATGCAAATGAATATCCTTAACATCCCTGAAGAAGGAGCTTCTATGTCTCTGAAGTGCGTAGGGTGGAATTGGATTATATTACATAGGTTTGCAGCCTCTTTGACATTATTTTTGGACATTGTAACATCTTCTAAAAACTGTTTTACTTTCAATAGTTTTTATTAAGTTTAGGAATTTCAAGGTTAGAAAAAACATAAAGCATACCGAAAGCTTCTGATATACATTCTCTAGAGGGTATCCTCTATGGGAACTTGATAAACATAGATTGTGAAGTAATATACAACCTTAGTGGACATTTGTACCTGATTTGGTAATAGCGGTGGTGAACCCCCCGTCACCCCACATGGGTTCAAGCTGTGCCCTAGAGGGCGTTCACCCACCAGTTTTATAATCCATAGTCCACCATTTACCTTAACAAATGGCTTGTATATCATAAGCCTCATGTAGAGAACAGTAAATTATAAAAATTCATAATAGAACAAATTAACTAAGTTTGATGTAGCAGATTAATATACTCACATTCACAGTCATACAATTAGTTGAATAGTGCTGCCCACTTAATGGTCAGTGTGTGAAGAGTACCCCTTTTGCCAGGTACACCAGCTTTTAGCTACTTTCAGATGGTTACCTGCACTGTAAGCAAAAATGATTTCATATGTATAGTGGGTATTTACCGTTTGTAGGGTTTCTTTCAGTTTAGGGACCAAGGTGTTCTTCCAACGCCGGACTAAGCATAGCCAAGCCACTAATAGTATGTGAGATATCACTGTCTGTGCACCCAAGGGAATAGTATCCATTTCTAGTGAAAGCAGTGTCATGTCAGGGGATGGTGATAAGTGAATTCCCAATATTTTTTTAATAGTAAGGAATACACCTGACCAATAGGTTGTAAATCGTGGACAAGACCACAATGGGTGCAGGAGAGTCCCTGTTTCACCGTACTGCCTACAGCATTCGGAGGAGATCTCAGGAGCAATTTTAGATAAACGATAAGGCGTGAGGTACCAGCACAGCTTAATCTTTTGATGAAGCTCCCATAGGCTAGCACACCTAGTGGATGTGTAAGTCGCATTTAGAGCTTTTACCCACTGTTCTTCTGTGTACTCCACTTTGAGATCTTACTCCCATGCTTTAATGTGGGAAAAAAAATTCCTATTTGTTTTGTAGATATTTCTAGAATAGTGATATGCCCTTAGTCTTAGTGTGTTTACTTGAATAGTAATGGACAATTTGTCAGGGTAAGAATGTTTTTAAGTTCTTGAGGTGCTGTAGTAAGTGGGATAATTGGATATACTTGTAGTACTCCACTTGGGGAATGGAGTATTCCAACTGAAGTGATCTGAATGTTTTGAGTGCTGGTGCCACATATAAATCTTCCAGCAAGAGAGCTTTACTGGGGCTCCAGTTGCTGAAAGACACTCCGGGGTTCAGAAGCGAGGCAGCTGAGATGGGGAATTTTAGAGGTAATGAAATACCTTTGGTAGGCGGATTTTTAAGAAGACTGTGCCATGCTTCTAAAGCTTCTTGGACAGTAGGGGTAGTGGTTGTTTGTAGGTGAGGTGACTAGTAATGAGGAAGTTGTATAAATTACTGCCTGTAATTTGGTGTTGTTCCAATTCACTCCAAAGTGTAGAAGGTTCTTGCGTGAACCACTCCTTAAGCTGTGCCAGAATAGTGTTGGCGTAGTAGTCTGGTGTGACCTATTCCTCCTGCTTTCCTGAGTTTAATAAGTTTACTTATTGCTGGCAATATTTTGTTTAGTCACATTGGGTAATCCTATTTCTAAGAGGTACGACTTAAATTCATTGACTTTGTAATAAGACACTGTGTTAAATAGATGTAGGGCTTGTTGCACCGAAGCCAGGGAAAATTCCACATCAGTGAGAATTAGTATTATTGAGACTAATTGTGTGGGTAGTATTTATGAATCTAAATCCTTTAATTTCGATGTGGAGTCTTATATAAGTGGCTATAGGCTCCATCAATAGATTAAAGATAAGTGGGGACAAAGGGCAACCCTGACGCATCCCATCTGTAATAGTGAATGGAGTTGAGAGCATTCCTGATATATAAACTTGTGCAGAGGGGTTGGTGTATAGTGCTGTGATTGCTTGGTAGATTTGGCCCGAAAATCCAAATTTGGCCAACACTTGGGCCAGGTAATCCCAATGGATTCTATCGAACGCCTTCTCTGCATCCAAAGCCAGGAGTAGAGAAGGCATTCTTGTTTTATTAGCTAAGTGTATGATGTTAATCAAACATCTGATAGCATCGGACGTTTGGCCACCTTTCGTAAATCCTGATTGGTCAGGATGAATAAGGTATGGTAGTTGGTCAACAAGTCTATTCGCTTTCAGCTTGGCATAGATTTTTAGATTGTTGTTCAATAAAGAAATGGGGTGAAAATTTTGTGGCGTGTTAAGGTCCTTCCCCGGCTTCGGTAGCGCCACTATGAGTGCTTTGAGCATTTCTGGGGGGAAAGAAGAAGTGGAGGCAGCATGATTGTAAACTACCACTAGATGAGGGGCAAGCTCATTTTTAAAAGATTGGAAATATTCCCCAGTGAAGTCATACGGCCCTGGAGACTTGTTGTTGGGTAGAGATCCGATGATTTGGATAATCTCTTGTAGTGAAAAGGGGGAATTCAGGCTAACTAATTGTTCTTCCGTTAGTTTAGGAAGATTCATTTTATAAAGAAAGTCTGCAATCATGTTTGGTGTGGGTTGTATAGTGTGGGGGTCCTGTTAAAGTTATAAAGTGAGTCATAGTAATGGCTAAACGCATTGGCAATAGCCTGGGGGTGATGCAGTTTGTCCCGATTCACTGGGTGTAAGATTTACGTAATTTTGGTTTTGTATCTGTGCCCTCTTAGGCGATTAGCCAAGAGTTTTACGGCCTTATTGCTGTTGGCATAAAAGGTAATTTTCAGCCATCTAGAGGCTTTTTCAAAATCGTCTATTAGCAATAGAGGGAGGTCATATCTGAGCTGTGTTAATTGATTGGAGAGGGATGGTGAGGTATTGGATTTGTTCTGGACCTCCAAAATTTGTATCTTGGAGGAGATTTCTTGTATCTGCCACCCCCTCTCTCTCTTAGCCCTTGCTCCCATTTTAATAAGAATACCACGTATAAATGCCTTATGGGCATTTCGCAATATTAATGGGTCAGTGACAGAGTTTACAAAACTCTTGTATTTTAAATTCTTGTATTTCTTTCTGTAGTATAGATTTGGAGGGATCCATTTGTAGTAGTCTCGGATCAGATCTCCACACATATGTGGTGTTCACATTGAGTATGTCGCTCACCACCAATAACACTGACGCATGGTCCGACCAGGTGATATCATTGATTTATGAAGATTTCACTCTAGGTAACAGCCATATTTCTCTGTTAAAAAAGGTCCAATCTTGTATACGTTCTATGGCTCGTGGAGAAAAAAGAGTAGTCTCTTTCCGTTGCGTGGAGACATCTCCAGACGTCATAGAGGTCGAAGGTAGGTAGTAGGGGCTGTAAAGATGGTTGAGATCTGGTGGACTGTGTGGTAGAGTCTATTTTAGGATCTGGAGGAAGATTGAGGTCCCTGCAGATTATTAGAGAGGGGTCTTGTGTTATTTTCTTAAAAATCTTCCTTATAAAGCGTAGGTTTTAGGTGTGTATATATTGGCCACTGTATATCTGTTGGAGTTGATATCACATATCAAGATGTGGTAGCGGCCTAGTGGGTCCGCTAATTCTTTATGCAATGTGAAGGCAACAGTGTCCCTTATTATGGTTAGGACTCCTTTCTTTTTTGCATCCGCATTGCCTAGGAATATGTGTGGAAAGTCGAGGTGGGAGCATAAGGGCATAGCTTGCTTGTGGAAGTGTGTTTCCTGGACACAGATAATGTCACTATGGTTCTGGGCTGCCTCTTTCCACAAGGATCTGCATTTTGCAGGGTGGTTTAGGCCCTTTGCATTAATAGTCAAAAAAGTTATTGTCATAGCTGCAGATAAAGGAGGAATGTGGTGTGTGGCATGTGCGGAAAACACTTACATGTTGTGGTGGTCTCATGTGTGAAGCTCCAGACCCGTGTAGTCCCCAGTTCCTGGGGTGGCTGTGCTGTGGCTAGTGAAAGAAAATCTTCTTTGACAAGAAGGCTGGCTTGAATATGACTGTGAATGTAGACAACAGTTAAACAATAAAATAGAAAAGTAAGAAAACAGTGGAAACATCTTCAAAAGTAACAGCTTTGGGTCATTGTGGCCCGGTTGTAGCTCTTGGCCTGTTTAGTTGGGAGGGTGATTGCTTCCTCTGGGCTTTAAACTGCGCTATACAATGTGGCTGCAAAGCGTATCATTTGTGCTTGCGAGCATTTTTGTTTGTAACCATGCTCCAGTCCTCCATAATGTGTTCTGGGCTTCTTGCTCCAGTGGATTGTGGAGGTTTTTCAGGTATTATATTCCATGATTTGAGCAAAGCTAGGCCCTTAGTAAGTGAATCCACCATATGATCTTTTCCCTCTTTGGTAATAATCAGCTTGGTTGGAAACCCCCAGTTATAAGTGATCTTATGGTTCCTCAGTGCTTTAGAAATAGTGTTGAGGTTTCTGTGTTTCTGGAGGGTGAATAGAGAAAGATCAGCAAAGAATTGAAGATCTTTGTATTGCATTGGAATAAAGACATTATGTGTTCCTTCACATGAAAAAAGTGTAGGCGTAGGATAATGTCTCTGGGAATATTATCAGCTAAATAGGAGGGTTTTGGCAGACGGTGGATCCTATCTACCATGATGTCTAATTCCGGTAACTCAGGCACTATTGCAGTAAATAGTTGTGCGACATAGTCTCGTAAATCAGATTGTTGGGCTGACTCTGGGACCCCCCTAATCTTGAGGTTGTTCCTTCTGGAACAATCCTCGATATCTGCGATTTTTACTTTAAGTGCATCCATTTCCTCCTCATTGTTATTGTGGACATCTACCAAGTCATTAATAGTGGTGGCAAATTTCTCCATTTTTGACTCAATGTGATCCACCCTGGATGACACTACCTGCAGCTCTGCTCCAAATTTGTGTACACATGACAGCATGTCAGCATGTAGTGAGCTCCGCAAGGAGACTAACATGTCCTTCAGGGTTGTATCCCATACTGGTTGGTTAATGGGGAACTGATCAATATAATTAGGGAGTTCCCTTGTGTCATCCCCTGAATCTAGGCCCGGGCTTACCTCGCGTCCAGCATCCATGCCATCCATCCAAATCTCGCTTTCTCTGGACTCCCCGAAGATGGAGTATGGGGAGGAGAGGTTTGTTGTTTGGGTGGATGGCTCCTTTTGGGTGGATGATTGGTGGTAGGTCCCTGGTGAGGAGGGCTGTGTCCTGATGGTGTGTGGGAGCTGGCGCCATTTTGCCTAGGCCCTGATGTAAAGAAGGCTGTTAATTTCTGTGGCTGCCGAGACTCCTTCTTCCTTCATCTCTGAGGTAGAGCCTTGCTATTGGGGTGTCTGGATGGTGGCTTTTGGAATTTTTGCAGCCCACTGTGTGCCGACGTGTCCCCGGTGGCTGCAGGGCTCCTCTCTCAGGTGTTCGCGGCTAGCTCCACCCCCCTAAAAACTATTTTAATGCTTTTATAATATTGTGATTTGTACTATAAAAAAATTTACTATATTATATATTTTTTAACAATTTATGTCATATAGTACCTGAAAATCCCATTTAGGGGATATTTTTTGCTGTGGGTGCTTAGTAATTCACTGTTCATATTTCCCCCCTGATTTATTATGTTAGTGGCAGTTCCCAGGTATATTAAAGTGGTTGTAAACCTCTGACATGAATTATAAACAAAGCAGATCCCTCTATAGTGTGTACTCATCTCAATTCTAAGCACTAAGCATAATTTCTGTCTGCCGCTTCCTCTGCTATCAGCATTAATCACTTCTGATAATTTTTCCTGACACCAAAATAAAAATGGTGACAGGTGAGCCGCCAGTGGATTAACAGCCCTAGCTCTGCTTCTGTGAACTGTGTGAAGGGGGGCATGTCTCTTCCCTCTAACCGGCTCTCAGATCTCTCCTCACTAAGCTCTGCAGAGTGTAACCTTAGCCCTCTGTCCCCTTTTTTCTGACCTCTCAGGCAAGCTTATAAAGTCAGCACTTTGAACAGATGTAGAGAAAAGACAACTACAGATAAACAGATACAACTTATGTAGGAGGATTTTTTTATTCTCTGTGTATCACCTGAGGATAGTCCCTTCACAGGGTATATGTAAGGGTTTACAAACACTTTAAGCTGCAGATAATGGAAAAGTGTAGACTTTCCAAATTCAGTGCTACTGGCTTTTTCTGCATATGAATATTCATTTGCCTTTTATACTTATTGGGTGTTGAACTTGTTAAAAAAGATTTCTTAAAACAATAAAGCAGATTTTTTTTAATGCTGAACTTCATACATTTTTATACCAAAAAACATTTTTATTAAAATGTATTATTCACTCACATCAAGGACCTATTCTGCAGAACTCAGCATTTACACTGTAGATAAGGGCACTTTTTGTTGGTATATACTTTATAGTATAGTAATTAACAAATGTACTTGTATTACATTTTAAGCTTTATTTTACCGTGTTTTTCAATATTGAATTTTTTGGAGTGTTAAACAGGCATTATTTTTGAAAAATTGCAAATTTTTAATTTACATATAAATAGTTATCTCATTGAGCATATTTTAAGCCAAAGAGAACGCATTGGTGTAATTATTTAATTAACCCTTGTAAGCACTATTTTTTTCAGTAGAATAACTCTAAAAAATTCTTGTGAAGATAAAATTGTTGCCTTGGTAAACTGTAGGAATGGTGGGAGGATCAGGGTGTAGAGCAATAATATACAATATCATTGCTTGTTCTAGTATTAGTTGGTTCATTTGGCAGAGTATAGCTCTGTTTATAACCCAATCTAGAGGGACTTGTGAGTTAATAGTTGATAGTTCCTCATTTTCCTATTCTTAGGGCAACAGCTGGAGACTTGAAGTAAAATCTAATGACAATTCATGTAATTTTTAAATTCTTGCCCAGACTAATGTTCTGATTCTTGGATACATAGCAGTCTCTGCACTCGACTATTAAATATAAAGAAAAGGAAGTTATAATAAACACCTTTATACAATTTATACAGTATGTAAATATAGTACAGATGACAAAACGTGCTATATTTAACACAAGTCAAAATGTAAAAAAATCAGCTATGGCACCATAGTGGATAAGGGGGATGTATTGTTGTGTTGCAGCCTTGTGATCTTGCATGGAACGATTTGCATAGCATTGGTTTATATACCATGCAGGTGCTTTAAACTTTTTTTTTTATTGGTCTACATTATATTTTTTAACTATTAAATATGATGGATTTATTATTATTATTATACAGAATTTATATAGCGCCAACAGTTTGCGCAGTGCTTTACAAAATGAAGGCAAACAGTACAGTTACATCACAATTTGGTACAAGAAGAATCAGAGGGCCCTGCTTGTTAGAGCTTACAATCTAAGAGGGAGGGTCAATTGATACAAAAGGTAATTTAGTCATTAAGATTTTTTCATAGAAGCTCACCTAATCAGTTTTTTTAAATAAAACACATTCTTCTAAACCCTACAATTAGATACCTGATTTTGCAGTTACATGACCCTTCACAGTACCTTTTCCAGTGCTCTGCTATTTTACTGACTAGTCAGGAGCAGAGGAAGGAAGAAATGGCCTTAGCCTGTCATACGACTATCATTTTGAGTAATTATCTGTGATCGTTTTTTCACTTCCAATCTTTATTGAGTTACTTATTGTACAAAAGTATAGTAAGTAACATGCAAACCTAACAACTGTTTACTACAGACAACAATAGAGAATTGAACTGAGACCATGCAGAGTTCCTTTTCTGTTCTAAATTTAGAGTAGTTTTACCACCACCTATGGAGAAGAGGACCTTGGTGTGAGGAACCAGCTCAAAGCTACATTGCTGCCTAACTTAATCCGGCTATACATGGATCAAAATTTCCAGCTGAACCGGTCTAATTTAATTCTATGTATGAGCAGGCTGGTTGTACATAAATCGATTTAACCATCAACTGTTGCACAACAAGCTTGTTGGGTTTTTCCCAATCAGTGTCCACTGGCTACAGCCGGCAACACTGATTATTGTACTCTGATGGATTCGGATTTGGTGGCTCTGAGATCATCCTCCCACATGGAAAAGTAAGAGTGAGACATTTTTGTGGTAGGCAATTGAGTTGGAAATGAGTGACAGTGATTTTCTTAAGAGAGAGAAGTGCATGGTAGCAAATGTGCTCAGAAAGGAATAGTTGAGTTATAAGATTTTTGTTCGTCATTAGTGATAAAAGTCATTGAAATGTTTACAGGTGGGAGGTTTTATATTTATTTCTGATTTCTGACTAAGTGTTGATAGAATTAATATTAATATTACTATTAATATTACAAGGTATTCATACCAATTAGGCATAGCGTATTTCGTAAAATTGGTAGCAAAGGAATTGCAACAATATGACTGTATTTCTACCCATAAAGGGGTAGCTACCCATAAAGGGCAGTTCCAGATAAGAAGATAAGATAAGGAGAGGGAGGTTAGTGGCACAATTTGGAATGTGTAGAATTGTTTTTGGAAGTCAGAGACTCTGAATCCTCCTGGCTATTTATGCATATACACGATATTACCAAAGTATTGGAACGCCTGCCTTTACATGCACATGAACTTTAATGGCATCCCAGTCTTAGTCTGTAGGGTTCAATATTGAGTTGGCCCACCCCTTGCAGCTATAATCGCTTCAACTCTTTTGGGAAGGCTGTCCACAAGGTTTAGGAGTGTGTCTATGGGAATGGACTTCTAACTTGAAAAACAGGTACCCGCACCCCCCTCCCCCCTGAAAGGTGCCAAATATAGCACCGGAGGGGAAAGGAATCAGATAAGCATAAGTTCCACTTTTGGGTGGAACTCCGTTTTAAGAGCCTCCTTCACTTGGACTAAGGGGCCAAGCCTAATCTCAGAAAAAAAAAAAACCAACACCAACACTCCCCGTCCACCAAATAATTTGGACCAGTGCACAAAGCAAGGTCCATAAAGACATGGATGAGCGAGTTTGGGGTGGAGGAACTTGACTGGCCTGCACAGAGTCCTGACCTCAACCCAACAGAACACCTTTGGGATGAATTAGAGCAGAGACTGTGAACCAGGCCTTCTTGTCCACATCAGTACCTGACCTCACAAATGCACTTTTGGAAGATTGGTCAAACATTCCCATAGTCACACTCCTAAACCTTGTGAACAGCCTTCCCACAGAGTTGAAGCTGTTATAGCTGCAAAGGGTGGGCCAACTCAATATTGAACCCTACGAACTAAGACTGGGATGCTATTAAAATTCATGTGTGTGTAAAGGTAGGCACTGCAATACTTTTGGTAATATAGTAAACATTATATGTTTAGTGATTTTAGCTTTTTTGTTTGCTCAAAATAATTTTAAGTTGTGGTTTTGAAACGAGCTAAGTGCAAAGGATGAGATGGGGACCTGAAAGGTATGAAAGACATAGGGAGGTTTTGGAAGTATTGTAGTGATTTTTGACACCTATAAGATATTGGGGTTGATTTACAAAGCTGGAGAGTGCAAAAACTGGTGCAGCTGTGCATACTAGCCAATCAGCTTCTAACCTCAGCTTGTTCAATCAAGCTTTGACAATAAAACCTAGAAGCTGATTGGTTTTTGTGTGGAGCTGCACCAAATTTTGCACTTTCAAGCTTTAGTAAATCAACCTGATTGTGTTTTATCCAAGAGGATAGGATATCTTTGAGGGATCAGAATGTGGGAAGACAATTTTCCTAGTACACTGTCTGGTAGGATTGAGTAAGGTGAATGCCCAGGTATTCTATGTGGGCTCACATGTGCCATTAAAGCCTAACTCCAGTTTTTGTGTCCGAGGTGTGGGGTATAAGCAACAGTTGGTATTCACCAGAGTTCCTGTTGTAGAGATGGGTTTTGCTGTATGCTAGTCCCAGGTCAGGGTCCTCAGGATCACCTCACAAGGTGAGCAAGCCAGGATCTGTTAGCTGATGCAGCAGGTAGGGAACAAGCAGAAGTATGTCAGTAACAAGCCAAAGGTCAGTAAGAAGTGGTTGCAGGTTGGGATCAAGCAGAAGCATAGTTGAGGAACAAGCCAAGGACAATAATGAGTTGTAGTGAAGATACCAACAGCAGCAATAGCAAAAGGTGCAAGATAGTGGCTGGAGATGAACACAATAATCTGGGAAACAGGAAGTGTAAAGGCATGGCTTAAATAGGAAGTGCATGCTAGGAGCAAGGTGTAAAAGGTTAACCAGAAACAGGATAGAAAGTACATTTATCCAAGGATTCAGGCTAGGAGCTGTCTATCATCTCAGATGGCACAGCAAGAAGCTCTACTGCTAGATGCTGTAGTGATTGTGGGTAGTGTTGAGCGAACCCGGACTGTAACATTCGGGTCCGTACCGAACTTTCGGGTGTCCGTGGCACGGACCCGGACCCGGACATTTCAAAAATCGTTCGGGTTCGGTCCGGGGTTCTGCTATTTTACTTCACGTGTTGAGAAGCTGCAGGGCAGCCAATCAACAAGTGTTTCACTGGTTTGCCCTTAGAAGCCATCACAGCCATGCCTACTAATGGCATGGCTGTGATTGGCCAGTGCATCATGTGACCCAGCCTCTTTATAAGCTGGAGTCACAGTGCTGCAGTCACATGCTCCTTGGGTTAGTGTAGGGAAAGGTAGCTGACTGCGTGAGGGAGAGATTTGAAACATTTTAAGACCTGATCCTGCATCCTGAGATAGATTACTTTACTACTGCTGTCTGTGCTGTTGCTCTGAGGACAGATAGCAGAGATTAGAGATTTCACATACCGCTGCTTTGAGTTGCAGATCAAACTCTGCTTAAAACAACGATCGCTATGATCGTGCTCAACGATCAGATTGTTGGGGGAATTTGAGATTTCAAATACCGCTGCTTTGAGTTGCAAATCAAATTCCCCCAACAATCTGATCGTTGAG
>BLSH010446857.1:75171-113945 GCA_018402905.1 Glandirana rugosa | reverse complement strand
ACACGTTCTTTTACACATATTGTCTGTTGTGTCACTTCCTCAAATAAATCTTTTTCTTTTGTATCATTTGTATAATAAAGTATTTTCCAAGTAAATAGGCGATTTGCATAAGTAGTCTGAATTAATGTTAATTATAACCATTATATATATTCCAATGATATCGGTATAAGATTAATTATTTAACAATTAACCGATGAATGTCTTCTTGAGATCATTTCTATTTATTTAAAATTATATTAAGATCAATATTATCCGTGACAGATTTCTAATCACCTGCCCCCGCACCGGTTCGCGTACCTCTCTATCCTGCAGAGGAACGACTCGAGGGCCGTGTGGCCTCCTATTTGCCGTCACCGAGTCGGCGGCGTCGCTGTGTGTTCTTTTCGGGCCGTTTATCCTCCGGTGTGCCGGGAGCTCAGCAAGGAGACGTCCTATCTCTCCATGCGCTTGGCCACGCCCCCGTCCACTAATCTTTAGACAGTGCCTATTATAACTAGAATTATATTAAAATTTATTTATCTTTACTAGAGTTCTTCTGTAAGTAGCCAATTAACAATTTATTAATTAGAATATGGCTATAGTAACCTTATATATATTACCAATATTAATTGTAATTAAGTCTGATGAATACGTTTAGCGGATAAATGAACCTTTTATGAAATAATATGTTTACTATGTTTTCTTTTTCTAAATAAACTCCTTCACTGTGTTGTCTGTTATACACATTTTCTTGCACATTTTATCCAATACCTGCATTTTTCTTCATCTCTGGGTGATTGTGTGTATATTGTCTCTGCTCTCATCATTTCACCATACACATGACAGGTTATGGGATGTCTGTGAAATTATATTAATACTACTCTATCCAAGATATAGTTTCTGTACTGATGATACAGTAATAGGGGCTAGGTACAAAGAGGTTCACGGTTCCAGACTTCCAGGGGTGGAGGAAATCTAGTGAGCATTAAATGGAGAAAAAAAATCCCATGGCCAGATGATCACATACCATGCTTCAGATATCTATTGCTCTTATTTCTGACATACTCAGGGATTGTCATAAACAGCAGACAGAAGCAGGCTGCCTTTAAGCAAAACAAGACATACCTTGCATGAAAGATATTAGCTGTGAAACTCTTTTTTTTTACCATTTGGAGGGAAAGAGCCATGACTAGGGATGAGGTTCAGACTCAGCTACTACCATGGCTTTAAGCAAATCCTGAAGGCTTGAGATTTGCAGTCAATTTTTTTTTTCCATTTCATATCTTTTTATTGAAAAACTTTTTGAGTACAACAAGAGAGATATATATAAAGGCCTAGGGTCTGATACACATATAATCTCATACAAATTACACATACAAATATAGGCATGTGTTTATAATACGGGATATTAATAGAAAGAAAATATAAATAAAATGACATTTTCTGAAGGTCAACTGTATATAACCTTTTATGAGTATCAGGAAAGAGCAAAAGGCAATGGAAGGCGCAATACCAAAGAGAAAGAAGTAGCTCCCAGGGGGGAGAGGTCCCACCCTCTCCCCGGTCACCCCATGCAGTCAATTTTTTAAACTATAATTATTACATTGCCTTTGAACTATGGCAAGTCGGCTTGGCTTATCCAAAAGCCACCCTCTTCGCTATAAATGGTGGTGGGAGCACAGATCAGCCATGGTGTCAGTGAATTGGAATTTCTTAAGGAAACATAGAAAAGGAAGACAAACTACCTAGAGAGAGGATGGAGATAGTTTGAAAACTGTACTGATTGCTAATTTTTTGGCCAGTAAACACCTATGTTGCCTTTTTTGTTATTATTATTGAGGGTTTTTTTGTGTCTTCAATTTTTTTTTGTTGATTTGAGGACAGCAGTTATTTTTAGCTGTTGTCCCATCCATTGCAACCTTTTTTTTCCTGCAAGTCATAAAAAGTGGGCTTTTGTTCAGGGTGGTATTTTGGGGGTATTATTTTATGTTGATATGACTCTTTTTATATTTGTGTTGCTTAATCTGTTCTTTATGCTGCTTTTTTGTTCACTGTACACTGCTGCAAGTAGGGTGCAAGAACAGTATGCACCTAAACCACCTTTCATACGACCACTGGGAGAAATCCTTTGCCTTGACCCATGGCTTGTCTTTGGCTAAGAAGGCCCAAGAGACTAATTTTAAATGTTAAAAGTTTCCCAGTGGTATTGGTGTCCAACTGTACTCTACTGGATTTGCCCCTCGGTTTTGGACCAATGCTGGTGCTGCCTAGCAGGTGTTGGTTCTCTGTTGTACTTTTGGTGGGAATGTCCCCCAATCCATGCTTTTTAGGGTCTGGTTCTACGGATCTATTCTGCTGTTATGGACTCGACAGTCCCTAACACGCTGCAGGTTATTCTGCTTTCAACTCTCCCCGGCTCCTACTTGCATATAAAAATGGGTATTTTATGTCACTGTTTGACAGCCACCAGGCTGGTTATCCCTCACTATTGGAGTATGACCTGTGTTCTAGCTCTGGTGGAGTGGGTAGGGAAAATGGATCATGTTGAATGCCTGGGATCACTTCTGGCACTGGTTACCTAAGAACATTGTCCTTGTACGTGGCTCTCCTGGAATGTGTACAGAGAATCTTCTGAGCTTTGGGACCTGCTAGAGGGTTGAAGGCCGAGGAGCCTCCCCCTATTTCTTGCTTGCCTATTCTTCTTCTGCCTCACTTTTTCCTCCTTCTCCCCCCCACCTTTTTTTATTGTTTATTTTTTATTTTTGGTGGTGCTTTCATTAGTTTGGTACTGCTATATCTGCCTTATATGCTTGCCAGTTTGGGGATAGAGATATGGGGGTTCCTACATTGTCTATGGACTGTTTATCTATTGCTCCTGGCTATAATCCCATGAATCATATTCTGACACTTATGGCATGCTTCTGTTCAAACTCCTGTACACTGGGGCATTTATATTTTGTACTAATCCTACCGACCCCTTGCAAATGTAATTGTTGTTTTGGAATATTGCTTTATTTCTCTTATTATTGTTTGTTTTTTGCATAGCCCGCTTATTTTTTTTGTTTGTTTTCTGTGCTATTGTTTTTTTTTTATTTTTTTATTTTGCATTTGCCCCAGATTGTCAGGAATTATGTCTGGTGTTCTGATATTTTAATATGTTAAAACTTCACATTCTTCAATAAAATAAGCCACCTTCCATTATTTCACACATTCAATGCTTCCCCATCCCCATAGATAAAAATGTATTCAGTCAGGCCTATTATCCCTGATTTAAAATGTCTTGCTGATGGACAATTTTACACTTATATATCCCCTGCTGTATCCTCTGCAGTATCTTAATTTATGTAGTAAAGCCTGACTTGTGTTATTTGTTTCTAGTAAACTTGGGCCTAGCCTTGCTATTTAATATTGTTCTACTGTTGAACAATTTTACTCTGCAGTCTCTTAACCTCAGTATGTAGCACTTACCCCCAAAAGAGCCACTGAATGCATTGGGTCCCATGTCCCTGTGCCCATGGCTCTGAAAATAGCTCAATGCACTCTGACACTAAATATTTATTGAGCGAGCACAAGGGAGTTTTAGCGGGACTGTGCAGGTAATAGTCGCAGAACCAGGTGTAAGTATAAAAAATGCTTTATTTAAGACATATTATGTAATAAATAAGACCATACATAGGACTTGTGTATACATGTACATAAATGACATACAAAAATCTGATTGACAAGCTGTGGACAGTATACTTCACATATAAAATGCAAACAGCGATGAACATAAAGTTGCATGTGCTAATTCCTTTCCAATGTTTTGACTGAAGCCAGTCTTCTTCAGGGATTGAGTAGTTAGCATACAGCAGAATTGGTTCTGATATTGGAAAAATGATAGCAATTAGTATCATAACCAACAGCTATAGGCCTATACAATTGGTATAACTCCTATACAGAGTGCAATCAAAATCTTATCACATGTGTGTATATAAACAACCTGACTCCAGACTCACAGAGCCAGTAGTTCAAAAAAGCCAGTGGAAGTCCTGCAGAAACAGCCCCACGTGTCATCCTAAGGCTAACAACAGCCCACCCCGAGGTATGGGGGAGGGAGTGAAATCCAATAGGCCACCTATTCAAGGAAGGATAGGGGAGTCTGCAATAGGAATAAAATAATGGATAATTTAAAAGGCGAAGTACCACCCAAAACGGTCTAACCATAAAAGGCTTATGGAGGCAAATAATGGTTATAGCGAGGATACACTTACCTAGTGGCCAAGACCAGGTATCACATATGGCAGATTGCAACCGTATATGGACTGAGCCAGGGAGAGATACATGGGACTCAAAATGTATTCCAAAGGACAGTAAATATGTCCCAGACAGGATGGCAGACACTTTAGATGGCTCAGGCTTTTATGCCATGGAAAGAGACATCAAAGGAGGACACAATTGGTATTAAAACAGAAAAACAAAATAGTATTTTGGTCCAGGTATGGAATAATACCAGGTGTGTCCTCCTTTGATGTCTCTTTCCATGGCATAAAAGCCCGAGCCATCTAAAGTGTCTGCCATCCTGTTTGGGACATATTTACGGTCCTTTGGAATACATTTTGAGTCCCATGTATCTCTCCCTGTCTAGGTCCGTATGCGGTTGCAATCTGCCATGTGTGATACCTGGTCTTGGCCACTAGGTAAGTATATTCTCGCTATAACCATTTTTTACTTCCATAAGCCTTTTATGGCTAGACTGTTTTGGGCGGTACTTCGCCTTTTAAATTATCCATTATTGTATTCTTATTGCAGACTCCCCTATCCTTCCTTGAATAGGTGGCCTATTGGATTTAAACTCCCTCCCCCATACCTCGGGTGGGCTCTTTGGAGCCTTAGGGTGACACATGGGGGTGTTTCTGCAGGACTTCCTCTGGCTTTTTTGAACTACTGATTGGCACTGTGAGTCTTGAGTCAGGTCGTTTATATACACACGTGATAAGATTTTGATTTTACTCTGTATAGGAGTTATACCAATTGTATCTACCTATAGCTGTTGGTTATGATACTAATTTTTATAATTTTTTCAATATCAGAACCAATTCTGTTGTATGCTAACTACTCAATCCCTGAAGAAGACTGGCTTCAGTCGAAACGTTGTAAAGGAATTAGCGCATGCAACTTTATGTTCATCGCTGTTTGCATTTTATATGTGAAGTATACTGTCCCCAGCTTGTCAATCGGATTTTTGTATGTCATTTATGTACATGTATACACAAGTCCTATGTATGGTCTTTTTTATTATATAATATGTCTTAAATAAAGCAATTTTTTATGTTTACACCTGTTTCTGCGACTATTACCTGCACTGGTAAAACTCCCTTGTGCTCGCTCATTATTTTGGGATGTGGTGATGTTCGCAGATGGGTGGATGTTCCAAAAATGGTTGCACGCTGATGCCCCCTGGTTTTGTATGTAAACTCAATATTTATTGCAGATATTGGTAAAAATACCCCAAAGGCTCAATGTATATAGACACCCATAATGACACAGCAGATAGTCAAGCAATTGCAAGAAAAATGCTGCAATAAGGTAAGGAGAAGGAAAAATATAGTAAAAAATGGGTAAACTGTATAAGAAGTAAACTGTTGAAAAAATTGTATAAAGTACAACCTCTTATAAATTGTATACTTAGGCAATCCTAACTAGGGGGCAGTTATCCACTATATAAGTTCAGCAGTTATGCCACTCTAAAAGTTCAACTCTATTTTGTTCTGCTGGCTAGCTCATTGGGACCCAGGCATTATAGTGGAGCACACAGGGTAGTGTCCCTTTAAGAACTGATGTAGTTTTTTTAAACTAAAATACATAAGACTGGGTGCTTCTGCTATGTGTAAGCCTAGTTAATTGTAAGAGAAAAAAACAATATATGCTAAATATGTGCTGCCAGTGTATGCTTTGACTGTCTTTGAAAATCATATTGTTCCATATCACCAAGTACAACCTTAAGTTATCTTCTAAAGGTTATTTAAAGGTTTGGAGTACTTTCAATGTTACCCTTGAAGCTGCCTAGAAAGAACCTCTACCAGTTGTACACTATTTTTTAAAAAATGTCCAGCTCCATGTCTCAGAGTGAAAAGGTATCCAGCTTCCCATGTCTTTGCTTATTAGCTCTAAAAACAGCCAGAATTTGGAGGTGTGGCTTGGCTGTCAAGCAGCATGGCTGCTTAATTCTCCTGCACCATCTGCGCATGGCACACAGAAGCAACCCTCTGCACTGGGACCTGCTGTTACTCCTCCTCATCTGGAGATTATTATTCTGGCTATGTCCCGCATGATGTACAATTTCTATTTTCTGTTCTACTTTTATCAAAATAAGTACCTATGGTAAAAAAATAGCCATCATTTAACATCAATATTTACCCCTCATAGACTTTAATGGGATTTACCTCTAAGTTTGGCATGGTCAAATTTTGAATCAAACCCCTGACAAACGGAAAGAGTCGCCCATCAGTAGCTATGACTGTAGGGTCCATGAGTTGATCTATGAGTTTGATATTCAGAAATCAACACATAGAACACATGTGAGTATATTTAGTACCTGTTCACATTTTAGTTGATATTAATTAAAGCCCAACTTCAGGCTGAAAGAAAAAAAAACCCTTGCAGTGAGGCAGTGTTAAAAGCTCATTTCATTTGGGGGAGATGGAAATGTTGTATTACTTACTTTACCCCTGCTCAGGTCAGCTGCAGTGCTCTTAATTTCTCCCTCTGAAGCTTCAGGATTTGTATGGTCTTTCAGTGTCATAATTTGCAGTTTTATAATGTGCAATGCACATCCCACTGCAAGGGTATTTTTTTGTTGGACCCAGAGTTGGGCTTTTATTATTTTATTCATACAGATGGAGGATGCTTTAGTGTAGGGACACATTATTATTATTTTATTTCAGGTACTTATATAGCGCTGTCTATTTACGCAGCACTTTTCATATATATTGTACATTCACATCAGCCCTTACCCTCAAGGAGCTTACAATCTAAGGTCCCTAACTCACATTCATACATATACTAGGGCCAATTTAGACAGGATCTAATTTACCTACCAGCATGTCTTTGGAGTGTGGGAGGAAACAGGAGTACCCGGAGGAAACCCACGCAGGCACAGGGAGAACATGCAAACTCCACATGTATTGTTAAATAGCTACAGTATAACACATAGCAAGATAACATTTCTTATAGCATGCATTCTCTGCACAATTGTAATGCCTGTTTAAGTTACAGGTTCTCTTTCACAATATATTAAATATAAAAAAACACTCCACATGATGTGAATGCAATAACTTGTGTGTACCAGTTTATTAGTTTCAATCCACAGACGTCCATCATATTTATTTTTCTATTTTTAAGGTAGAGGGGTTTCCTGTTATGATTTATTACACAAAAAAACTCCAGAGTGATATTGGAATCATATGGGTCAATACCAGTTTTACAAGATCTTCAAATGGTGTGGATGATTTTTTTTATGTTTCACATGAAGGACAATAGAAAACAGATGAGGTAATAACATTTGCTCATTTAGCCTCTCAATAAAGCATTCTTCAAAGCTTTAACATAAGAAGTGATTACATTTTGGCTCAGTGTTCTATCTGAATACTATGGTTATTGACTCCTGATCAAATTGGCAGGCTGTAGTGGGACTACGTAACGCTTAGCACAAGTGCTTAAGTCCTACAGATGCAGTATACATCACAGGTGACATCTGTTCTTCCAAAATTGCTGTGCTGCAGGCCCTGAACACATATATACTTTGCAACCATGCAGAAATCCATTAAATCAGAGAAGTGGAGAGAGCAAGAGAGGCAGAGAAAAACAATATAGCAACAAAAAACTAACATGTGAAACTAGAGACAGAACCGGCTACTTAAAAAAATAGATACAGTGATTATTGCCATCTTTGCTTAGGGCTGTACCAACTGTTTATAATTTACTGTTTTGCAAGCTGGGTGTTCTCATTTCACTCATGGTTCAGGAGTCAAAAACATATGCTACCTTTTGTAATGAGCACTTCTGAAATGTAAAAATATCCACATTCTTGTCACAGAAAGTGTTTACGCAAGAGCAAAATGCCCCAATATCGATA
Organism: Glandirana rugosa; assembly: GCA_018402905.1. Classification (NCBI taxonomy): domain Eukaryota; kingdom Metazoa; phylum Chordata; class Amphibia; order Anura; family Ranidae; genus Glandirana; species Glandirana rugosa. Next base: position 105,850 of record BLSH010446857.1, on the reverse strand, counting down.
TAAATCAGAAAGCCTTCAGACTTTATATTTCCATATGCTCAGTTGATGGAATGAAATAGGGGAAGCATTGCAAAAATGTAACTTAATTAAAAACAAAAATTAAAAAAACTGAATCTTTTGTGCTGACAAGAAATTACATGTTTGAAGTTTACTGTCATTTTCTGTAATGATTCCAGAAATCCTTAGGCTAAGATTAAGGGCCTTGCTCACTAAGCAGTGCTGAAATGGTTGTAAAAGAGATTCAAATTTCTGATAACAAAAGGGAAAGTTACAAGTGTTCCCTATTTTCTTTAATAATCTTCAAAGAAAACCAGTATTGATAAAGGCAGGGAGGCTGTCTTTGCTAATTTCACTCTGTAAATATGAATAGCCTTCCTGACATTCAGAGTCTATGGTTTCAGTGTTCTCTGTATCACTGACCTGGAACAACGTTGCAGCAAGTAAAGTGGGAACTTCTGATTTGCATGCTTGTTTTTCATTGGTGTTTCAAAGAGCATTGACAACATTTGCTCAGTAACTAACATTTTCAGCAGAAAACCTCTCTGTGGGGTGGCTCAGTGAATAAATTGGAGCTATGTTTACTTCAATCACCAATCCTTTGCAAGACAAAATCCTAATTTTTTTTTAAATCTCGGTTCCTGATATTCCACGACACAAGGCTATTAAAAGAGAATACAGAGAGGATATGGTAGGTGAAAGAAAAAAGAGTCTGTAGAAAAAGCAAAGTAATATAATTTACTCACTTATACAACACCACCACTGAGCAGAACATTAAAGCACCCTATGTGTATTATATGAACAAACATTTTTGTCAGAGAAAATCATTGATATTTACACAGTGATCTTGAGCAGATGGATGTCCAAGGAATGGGCCACAACCTTGGCCTAACACCCATCAAGCTTCCTATCCGCTGTACTGATTACTATCTTTAAATTGGTGTCAGCAAGTGTGCTCCCAAACACTCACATAAGCCCTTATTGCAAACAAACCTTTGGGTTTAGAGTTTGAGTAAGACAAAATATGATCTAATTAGTACAAAATGTACAAAATTAGTCACAAAGTGTGACATAATTATCATATCTTTGCAGTAACCAGGATGTTTTTGTTGACTTACTTTTACTGAATTTTTTTTACATTTATTATAAGTCTGTATATTCAACAGTCATCTTTTTAAAGCCCAACTCAAGGCAAAAATGAAATTGCCTTTCTCATCAGTCTTGATTCCAAATACCTCTTCCTAAGCCACCTTGCAGTGTAACTTTTCAATGTCACAGTTTCCTCTAAACCAAGCTAATTTCCTGCCCTGAGGACCAAACATTTTCCCTGCTTATTATCTTCTTCTTGAGCAGTGCTCCCCATTCTGGTCCTGCGAGTTCTGCTGCCTCTGGAGCCTGTGAGAGAAAACTCAGACTCGGAAAGTCTCATCTCAATCAATAGAAGATGTCCACATCATGTAGGAGGTGTTGTATACACCTGAAGAAGGACCCATAAAAAGTAAACAGAAGAAGAGAGAAGGATCGTCATGTGACCATGGCTTCATGAATGTAAATTGTCATTTGGATAGGTTGTTTTTTCACACCAGTGATTAGTTACAGGTAGTAAGAGATAATTATTGATAATATCTTGGAATTGGGCTTTAAAGAGATCTAAAATTTACATTATTTTAATAACAGTTGTAAAAATAATAATAATAATAATGACAATAATAATAATAATAATTTTCCTCTGAAGTGTGGTTAAAAGCAAGGTTATAGTTACCTCTTTCTGGTGTATTTTTTCTGTTTGTGTCTTAATGGGGAGATTTCCCTTGGCTTTCAACTCCGTCTGCTCCTTATTATTAAATGGCAGAATTAGAAGGACTGCTACATTGCAATCAAGTGCTTTGTATTCATACAAATGAAAAAAAAATCACTTATAGCTTTTGGACTAGAGTCCTTCCTGTCACAAAGAATGGAAAAACCATGGTCATGAATGGGTTAAGGACTCATTTATATGCTAAGCCGTGAAATATTTTTCTCTACACCCATCTAGTCAGGAGAAAGAAAGTGAGGATATTTTTTCCCAATTCTCACCTAACACGATAATGCACTGAATTGGGGGTTGTTAATAAAGTACTATGGTATTATTAAAACTTATAGGAAGACAATTGCTGTGAATTTTTTTTTTTTTTTTTTTATGAATTTGAAAATACAGCGGCCCTCTTTTTTTAATTTCAATTTAAAGAACGGCTAGGATGTTTGTCTGTAAACAGGAAGTGGCTGAAAGAGACAGTGAAGTTGATTTACTAAAACTGGAGAGTGAAGAATCATGTGCAGCTCTGCATAGAAACCAATCAGCTTTCAGTTTTTTTGTCAAAGCAAAATTGAACAAGCTTAAATTAGAATTTGATTGGCTGCCATGCACAGTTGCACCAGATTTTACATTCTGAAGGTTTAGTAAATCAACCCTAGTAGATGAAAAACAAGTATAAATAGCATTTTATCAATTTAGGCTTTAGATCCATTTTAATGTGAATATATTATATATTTCTTGAAATGCCGTAGAATATGTTGGCTACCATAGGAAAAACTCATGCAGATACAAAAGCAACATACATACTACACACAAATTCCTTCATCAAAACCAGTATAACTAATTTGAAGATCATATTCAAATTTAGTTAAAGTATACCTAAATGTTGGAGACTGATCATAATACCAAAGCCCATTTTGAATCAGTCCAAACCATTGTTCCAGTCTGTAAATACATTTTTTATTAAAAATATAAAACACTTTATTTGACACAAAAAGAAAATGGCATGCACTTTCAACCCATTAAAGACAAACTCGTACTTTGCTTTGCCTTTTTAAGTAAGTGTAAAGTGTACAGAAAATATGAATTTATATTGAATAAAATAAGTCGTATTTCTAAACATAGGAAATCTGTGGATTTTTGCTGCTGCACTAATCTGATCAATCAGTTATTTCTAAAGCACAGAAACTGCATTTGGAGAAATTATGAAAAACCATGCTAAAATACAGAGAATAATATAACACAAATTGTTATAGTAGTTGTTTACTTTATAAAGTGTTTTATAGTAGACCGAGTTTGGCATGGCTCCTGCAAAGCTATAGCAGAAGGTCGGGGCATGTAAAGTATTTTGTTTTTAAGATTAACAAAAAAATGTGTCACACCCCTACTTTACAGATACCAGCTCAGCACATGAGGTACACAAGATGACACCCCCATATTTGGAGTGCCATCAAGGATGTTGATACCAACGTATATGCCCTTCTTAACACTTGGACCTCCATTGTGCCAAACTTAACTTTGGTCTTTTCTGCACCACAATAGCCCTCAAGAACTGCAAGTTGGTTTCTATAGCTGCCCTTGGTGGACAAGAAAAAGAATACTTTAGGCATTGCATCCATTCATCCTTAAAGGAAACGTAAAACAAAAACACTAAAACACCAACATAAAGATCTTTATTAGAAATTAAGGAACATCACTTCATTCATCATTGTATATTAACATGTTTAAAATATCACAATCTCTGATGTTCTTTTGTTTTTACCTGCCCCAAGGTGACCTGAATATTTTTGGCTGCAGTTAGAGCAATACAACTTGGCCACCTTCCTGCTTTCAGCCTGCGATTGTCATTACTTTTTCCTCCTGTCAGCATATTGCCTATCAGAAACATATATGTCATGTTTGCTATAGCACATCCTACAGCAAGAATGAAAAAAAAGGTAGCAAAGCCCACCCAAAATACATACAAGACCCTTTTAGTCTGGAATAGATTTTAAGGGAGTATCTAAAAAAAACTATCAAAAAAATAAAACAAAGAAAAGGAGAAGCCCATAACAAGAGAATGCACCGCAACCCTAACCCTGACAATGCCACATTATTATTATTATTATACAGGATTTATATGTGCCTTGCGAAAGTATTCGGCCCCCTTGAACTTTGCGACCTTTGCCACATTTCAGGCTTCAAACATAAAGATATAAAACTGTATTTTTTTGTGAAGAATCAACAACAAGTGGGACACAATCATGAAGTGGAACGAAATTTATTGGATATTTCAAACTTTTTTAACAAATAAAAAAACTGAAAAATTGGGCGTGCAAAATTATTCAGCCCCTTTACTTTCAGTGCAACAAACTCTCTCCAGAAGTTCAGTGAGGATCTCTGAATGATCCAATGTTGACCTCAATGACTAATGATGATAAATAGAATCCACCTGTGTGTAATCAAGTCTCCGTATAAATGCACCTGCACTGTGATAGTCTCAGAGGTCCGTTTAAAGCGCAGAGGGCATCATGAAGAACAAGGAACACACCAGGCAGGTCCGAGATACTGTTGTGGAGAAGTTTAAAGCCGGATTTGGATACAAAAAGATTTCCCAAGCTTTAAACATCCCAAGGAGCACTGTGCAAGCGATAATATTGAAATGGAAGGAGTATCAGACCACTGCAAATCTACGAAGACCTGGCCGTCCCTCTAAACTTTCAGCTCATACAAGGAGAAGACTGATCAGAGATGCAGCCAAGAGGTCCCATGATCACTCTGGATGAACTGCAGAGATCTACAGCTGAGGTGGGAGACTCTGTCCATAGGACAACAATCAGTCGTACACTGCACAAATCTGGCCTTTATGGAAGAGTGGCAAGAAGAAAGCCATTTCTTAAAGATATCCATAAAAAGTGTTGTTTAAAGTTTGCCACAAGCCACCTGGGAGACACACCAAACATGTGGAAGAAGGTGCTCTGGTCAGATGAAACCAAAATCTAACTTTTTGGCAACAATGCAAAACGTTATGTTTGGCGTAAAAGCAACACAGCTCATCACCCTGAACACACCATCCCCACTGTCAAACATGATGGTGGCAGCATCATGGTTTGGACCTGCCTTTCTTCAGCAGGGACAGGGAAGATGGTTAAAATTGATGGGAAGATGGATGGAGCCAAATACAGGACCATTCTGGAAGGAAACCTGATGGAGTCTGCAAAAGACCTGAGACTGGGACGGAGATTTGTCTTCCAACAAGACAATGATCCAAAACATAAAGCAAAATCTACAATGGAATGGTTCACAAATAAACATATCCAGGTGTTAGAATGGCCAAGTCAAAGTCCAGACCTGAATCCAATTGAGAATCTGTGGAAAGAACTGAAAACTGCTGTTCACAAACGCTCTCCATCCAACCTCACTGAGCTCGAGCTGTTTTGCAAGGAGGAATGGGCAAAACTTTCAGTCTCTCGAAGTGCAAAACTGATAGAGACATACCCCAAGAGACTTACAGCTGTAATCGCAGCAAAAGGTGGGGCTACAAAGTATTAACTTAAGGGGGCTGAATAATTTTGCACGCCCAATTTTTCAGTTTTTTATTTGTTAAAAAAGTTTGAAATATCCAATAAACTTCGTTCCACTTCATGATTGTGTCCCACTTGTTGTTGATTCTTCACAAAAAATTACAGTTTTATATCTTTATGTTTGAAGCCTGAAATGTGGCAAAAAGTCGCAAAGTTCAAGAGGGCCGAATACTTTCGCAAGGCACTGTAGCGCCAACAGTTTGTGCAGCGCTTTACAACACAAAGGCAGACAGTACAGTTACAAAACAATTCTATACAATAGGAATCAGAGGGCCCTGCTCATTAGAGCTTACAATCCAGGTGGGAGGGTCAAGTGATACAAAAGGTAAAAGCTGTGGGGGAGGAGGTGATGGAGAAAATTTAAGTACAGTTGTTAGGTGAATGCAGGATAGACTTCTCTGAAGAGATGGGTTTTCAGGGATCTTTTAAAAGTGAACAGAGTAGGAGATAATCGGACAAATTGGGTTTAGGGATGGGAGAGGCTTGGAAAAGTCCTGAAGGCGAGAATGGGAGCAAGTGACAAGGGAGCTAGAGAGCAGGAGGTCTTGGGAGGAACAAAGAGAATGATTAGGTTGGTATGTAGAGACTAGGCCAGAGATGTAGTTGAAAGCAGAGTTGGATGGTTTTGTAAGTTGTTAGTATTTTAAATTTAATTTGTTGGGTGAGCGGGAGCCAAAGGAGGGATTGACACAGAGGAGTAGCAGACACTGAGTGGTTGGTAAGGTGGATGAGCCTGGCAGCAGCATTTATAACAGACTGAAGGGGAGTAGCCTATGTAAAGGTAAGCCAATGAGAAGGGAGTTGCAGTAGTAGAGACAGGAGATGACCAGGGAGTGAATTTGGAGCTTAGTGGTGTCGTTGTTTAGAAAGGGATGTATTTTGGAGATGTTGCGGAGGTTGAGGTGGCAATATTTGGACAGTGATTGGATGTGGGGCCGAAAGAATTGATCAGAGTCCAGGATTACACCTAGAACCATGGCATGCGGGGATGGGCTTTTAGTTTCGCCATCGATCTTGACAGAGAGATCAGGGGAAGGGACACATGGGGGCGGAAATGAGCTCAGTTTTGGAGAGATTGAGTTTGAGGAAGTGGTGTGACATCCAGGCTGATATGCCTGTTAGTAAATTTTTGATGCTTGAGGAGACAGATGAGTTGAGGGGTAGAGAGATAAACAATAACTAATAAACAAAAAGAAAAGATGGGACTTTGAAGGTTGTCACTAGAGTTTCCCCCAAAAAAAGAACATGCAACAGTGGGATATTAATAATATAAAATGAGTGTTTATTCTAATACAATAGCATAAAATTATGACATATAGAAAATGTAGCAATGAATACATGTGACACTGTGAACGTGACATTCAAAAAATAGGCCTATTTTCTGGTCGTCCTCAAAGCAGGCAACCAGTATTGCATGAAAGCCCCAGAATGAGGTGATACTTCTTTGTCACATACAGATCTCAACGCGTTTTGCTGTGTGCTTCCTCAGGCGATCCTATTGGTTGTTGAGCAAAAAACTTAGTGAATATGGGTCACAGTGGATTTAAATTACAGTATGCAACTATTGCACAAAATGATTATACAAATCCCACTATTCATATCCATCTAAGTCACAAGCTATTGGTACATACTAATATCTCATTAGGACATCTTAACCAGAGCCATTTGGTGCAGAATATCCCAAAAATATATGTACAAAAGTTCAGGATTAAAAATACCAATGAATAGATAAATGCATGTATTACATCAGAACCCAGTCCTTTGCTAATGCTTGTCCCTTTCACCCCTACACAAAAGAAGAGGATGGAAGAGCACCTACCAGCGGACTGATAATGGTCGGGCCTACGCCCATGTGTAAAAGAGCCACTTGGACGGCCAAACGGGTGGATCTAGAGGTGGAAGAGAAAAAAAAAAAACAGAACCAAAGTATGAATGAAAAGTATAGCGGTTCAGGAGACCCTATGTGTTAGGAGAAGACCATCAAGATGGGGGATACCATGCATTGATAATGTAAATAATATAAATATAAAAATATAAAATATATAATATATAAACTGAGGATCCACTACCCATACCCCATAATCAAAAGGCCTTGCGTATAAGGTGATACACTAAAAAACTCACCTAGTACTCAAGATAGGGTTACATTAAATTGAGTCAGATTCTTAATTAGGATAATGTTATCACAATAAGTCTATGTAAAACCTGGGGTAGAGGAATACATTCCAAAATGGAAGGGAGAAAAGAGATTACAGGTGAAGAGGGTGTGGATGTATTAATGATTAGTCAAGGATGGGAGTTATACTTCCAAATATGGATTATGTTGGCTGTATTGGGACATTTAAAATATAACAAACTAATGCTAGTACAGCAATCAAAGCACAGGGTAAGAGTCAGAATCAAGAAAAATTGTTAAAATCAACTCACAAGCTCGACAAAAACGTACCGGTGCTTGTGTTCATATGTCACATATGGAGGGAGAAACAAGGTGTCCTCCAACTAGGGTGCCCCGTGCACAAAGGACGGATTTCAGAGACTGCCAAACGTAGGAGTGGGTGGTTTATGGGGGGAAGAATGGCTCCTATAGCCCAACTGGGGGGAAACTAGAGCCGATAAGGACCCCCACCACTAACCTGCAAAGATCACTGTATATTAAAGTGCACCAAACACCACTTTCTATTGACTAAAGTTCATCCATGCACACATTTCCACATCTTCATTACATGTTGTTAATAAGCATCCCACCATCATGGCTGGGAGGACAACAAGGAGAGGCAGATGTTCCCAAGGCACTGTGAGGGGGCCAGCAGTGTATGTGTCCACAGGCAAAGGTGGATGTGGTCAGTCCTCAGGCAGGGCATAATTTCCTCTATTTAGTGATGTTACCCGTGCTATCCAACCACAGCATGCATAGGAGGTGGTGGACTGGCTTACTAAACAATCATCATCCTCCTCATCCTCCATCACCCAAGCAAAAACTAATGTCCACAAATATTCCTGCCATAGCCCCAGCATCAGGCATAGAGGAGTCAGCTGAGTTATTTGAACACAGCGTTAGCCACTTGCTCCTTGACAATGCACAGCCATTACTTGATTCAGATGTTGGTTCTGAGGTTGAGGAAGGCAGGAACATGAGCCTACAGAGAGGGGAGAACACTGGTACACAAATTGGCAGTCATGTTCCCCCAGCCGAAGAATATTGCCACGTTGTCTCCAGTGGTAATGAGGATGGAGGAGATGATGAGGACGTCACTGACACTACTTGGGTGCCAGATAGAGCAGAGAAGGAAAGTGAGGGTGAGGCACAGCCCCAACAAGGCAGCCGTCATGAAAGAGTAAAGAGCAGCCACCCTATTCCATCACATTGTGGAGCTGTTATCTCCCGGCCCACTTCCCACAGCTCAGCTGTCTGGGCCTTTTTTAGCACATGTGCAGTCAATCGCAATGCAATTTGTTGCATTTGGGTACTACATGCTTGACAAGGCATTTAACCTCCCACCACTCAGCCCATTGGCAAGAGCACCTGAAAGCCACAAAAGCTTTGCGCAGGGTGTACCAGATCCTTGCAGCATATCACCAGCTGTGGACTATAGCCGGCAAATTTCTCTGCCCCATCTGCTGCAGCGGAAAAAAAATACAGTCACTGCCACCCACATGCCCAGCATCTAAATGCAAGCTTGTCAAAGCTACTGGCTCTGCAACTTCTGCCTTTCCGTCTGGTGGATTCTGCCCCCTTCCATCAATTTGCAGAATGTGCTATACCACAATGGCAGTTTCCCAGTCGCTATTTATTTTCACATAAGGCTATTACAGCTCTGTACCACCACTTGGAAGGCAATGTTGTGACATTGTTGGGCAAGGCATTCAGCCACAAAGTCCACATTACTGCTGGCACATGGTCCAGCAAGCATGGTCAGGGATGATATATTTCATTCACAGCACACTGGGTAACTCTGCTTGCAACTCGGAAGGATGCAGGAGAGAACTCAGTGCTGCAGCTTGTTGTGCCTCCACGTCTCCATACAGCTGGTGATGATGCGAGATTTTTAGGCCCTACCCCCTTCTCTGCCAGCTGGAGCCAGAAATGGTTGTATGCGATAATGGCGTAAACCTCATGTCCACCCTTGGAAAGGGAAAGTTGACACACGTGCCATGCCTGGCACATATCCTGAATTTGTTGGTGCAGCATTTCCTAAATAAGTACCCAGGGTTGGATGATCTGCTAAAGCAGACCAGAAGAGTCGGTAGCCATTTCAGGTGGCCATACACAGCCAGTGCTCGGTTGGCTGAAATTCAGCAGGAATTTTACCTGCCAGTAAACCTCCTAATTTGTGACATGCCCACCAGGTGTAACTCAACTTTGGCAATGCTGCAGTGGCTGCACATGCAGCAGAGGGCCATCAACAAGTACCTGTGTGAGTATAGCACAATGACAATGGCTGCTCACAAAGAATGCATGCACTGTACTGTCACCATTTTAGGAGGCCACAAGGATGGTGAGCCATGACAATGCATGCATCAGTGACACAATCCCTGTTGTGTTCCTGCTGGAGCAGACTCTACGTGGCATTATGGATAGGGCACTCGAGGCAGAACAGCGGGAGAAAGAGGAAAACTTCCTTTCATCTCAAGGCTTACTTAATGAAGACACAATGGTTCCTAAGCCGCAGAATACACAAGAGGAGAGGGAGGAGGAGGATTCTGGCAGTTTTGGAGGCATTGATGCAGAAGACGACATACGTCAAATAGGGATGGGCCAAACACCAGATCATGCGAACAGGCAAAAAGTTCTAGCGAACATGCAAACCCTATCAAAGTCTATGGTACACGAACATGAAAAATCAAAAGTGCTAATTTTAAAGGCTTATTTGCAAGTTATTGCCATAAAAAGTGTATGGGGACCTGGGTACTGCCATAGGGGACATGTATCAATGCAAAAAAAACAATGTTTTTTTCAGAAGCAGTAATTTTAACATTGTTTAAAGTGAAACAATAAAAATGAAATATTCCTTTAAATATCATGCCTGGGGGGTCCCCTTAGTCTGCCTGTAAAGTGGCGCATCTGTGTGATGTGAAGCACATGCCACAGCAATAATGAAAAAATGTAATCTAAACTTGCTCACAGCTGTAATGTATTGCCGGCTTCGGCAATATAGATGAAAAATCAATGAAAAAAAGGGAATAGGGTCCCCCCCAGTCCATACCAGGCCCTTTGGGTCTGGTATGGATTTTAAGGGGAAATCCACGCCAAAATTAAAAAAAATGAAATGGGGCGCCCCAAAATCCATACCAGACCCTTATCTGAGCATGTAATCTGGCAGGTCAGGATAGGGGGGGATGAGCGAGCGGCCCCCCTCCTGATCAATATCAGGCCACATGCCCTCAACATGGCAAGGGTGCTTTTGGTGGTTTAAAAAAAAAGTGTACATCCATCGTCAATCACTTTGCCCGGCAGACCCGAAAAATAAGAAAAAATAAAAAGCTCATCCACCTCTCTCAGTGGCTACCCGCTGAATGGGCTGTCTTCAGTTTGACAGCTCTTATATAGGCAAGGGCGGGACAACCCGATGACGTAACCGAGTGACCCCGCCCCCTCTGACGTCAAATAATGTTACATGACATCATAAGGGGATGGGGTCAATTGGTTAAGTCACTGGGTGGCCCCACCCTTGCCTATATAAAAGCTGTCAAAACAAAGACCGTCCATTCAGCGGGTAGACTCTGAGAGAGGCGGATGCGCTTTTTTATTTTTTCTTATTTTTTGGGTCCATCAGGCAGCGTGATTGACGAAGGATGTACAACACGGGACACTTTTTTTTCTTTTTTAATAAAGGAATTGTCAAAAACGGTCTGCTATGGTTTTTACTTTTTTGACAAATAGGTAGGGGTACAATGTACCCGATACCCATTCACATGGGGGGGGATCTGGCCACCCCCTTGTTAAACCCCCTGCCCGCAGACTTCAACAATCACCGGCCAAGGTTGTTGGGAAGAGGCCCTTGTCCCCATCAACATGGGCACAAGTTGCTTTGGGGGTGACCCAAAAGCACCCTCCCCATGTTGCGGGCATGTGGCCTGGTATGTATAAAAAGAGTATAGTGGCTATGGCGCTGCTCTACCCAGAATGGGCTAATGGGATCACTAAATTAACTACGAAAAATGCAATAGGTGAAATAAAGCTTAATATTCCTGGGGTGCCTCACAGTGTGTGTGTGTAAACCATACAAAAAATTGATAAGTGACCCACTACTGAGGTGGTAAATTAATTAAAGTGACCGATGCAGTGGTACTAAACAATAATGTATAAACCTATTTGCCTTGTGATATTTATATGTATACAATAAAGTAACAGAAGAAAACCTGTTATTTTGTTGAATAAATGTAAATCAAGTAGTGCTGTGTATGAAATATAACCATTAATAAAGTGACATGTGCAACTTAAAGTGCTATACAATACTTTTCATGTGTATGGACTTTCAACCATAAATAAAGTGCCAGGTGCAACATTTTTCATATGTATGAACTTTTAACCATAAATAAAGTGCTTCACGTGTCTCAATATAGTTTCTGTATCATCCAACATCATTCCATTTGATTGTCCAAAGGGTAGTTCACCACATCCTTAAGATACCGATATCACACAAGTGTGAAAAACAGTTCAATTTTTCTAGCTGATGCTATTATCATGCTCTTTAACCACTTCAATACCATGCACGTAGAACACTTTCCTACCAGACCAATTTTCAGCTTTCAGTGCTGTTGCACTTTGAATGATAATTGCGCGGTCATGCAACTCTGTACCCAAACAAGTTTTTTACCATTTTGTTCCCACAAATAGAGCTTTTATTTTGGTGGTATTTGATCACCTCTGCGGGTTTTATTTTTTGCGCTACAAATATAAAAAGACCGAAAATTTTGAAAAAAAAAAAAGTTTTTCTCTGTCACAAAACTTTGGAAAAAGGTACATTTTCTCCATCACTGATGGGCACTGATTAGGGCACACTGATGGGCACTGATGAGGCAGTACTGATTGGCACTGATGAGGTGGCACTGACAGGCACTGATGATGACACACTTATATGCAGCAATGATGAGCACTGATAGGCGGCACTGATAAGCAGCACTGACGGGCACTGATAGGTGGCACTGATATGCAGCACTGAGAGGCACTGATATTCAGCACTGAGGGACACTGATAATCAGCACTGATGGACACTCATAGGCGGCACTGGGCACTGATAGGTGGCACTGATGGGCACTCATAGGTGGCACTGGTAGGTGGCACTGGTGGGCACTCATAGGTGGCACTGGTACGCACTGATAGGGGCACTGGTGGGCAGATGCACTGATAGGGGCCATTTCCCTGGTGGTCTAGGGTGGCATCTGAAGGTGGCACTGAGTGCCATCCATATTAGGCACTGTGTCCCTTACCTGGTGGTCTAGGGTGGTCTCCCTGGTGGTCCCTGGTCGACTCCCTGGTGGTCCTGGTTGGGCACATCCCTGGTGGTCCCTGGGCAGTCTCCCTGGTGGCGATGCGAGGGGAGCTCAGCACAGACCCCCTGTCAGGAGAGCAGCCATTGGCTCTCCACTGCTCAGGTCTGCAGTCCCGAGTACAGGAAAAGCCGATAAACGGCGCTTCCTGTTTACACTGTGACCAGCCATGATTGGTCACAGCTGATCACATGGTGAAGTGCTTCGATGGAAGCACTCTACCGAGATCGGTAATGCAGGGGGTCAAACTGACCCCCCACACCACTGATAGCCGCGATCCTGGCTGTCATTCTGAATACGGCGGTAGGGAAGTGGTTGAATTAACCATGCAAGTGCTCCACTCTGTGCTCACCTTATGCCACAACACTCACCAGAGAGATTTCCCCCAAGGGGGTATATCACCTTTAACACCACTCCACTGCTTTATGGACACAGACCTCTAGTCTTCTCCACTCCGCAGTGACCACGTATGCAAACAGAGAAAACACACTCCACAGTGTAACACTGTCTGACTTCTTAATATATTTATTATACCAAGCTTAAATGCACTTACAATACATCCAAGATAAGTAAGTGTTTAAAAACCAGGAACTCCGCAGTTTCACTTGCATTCCACGGGTCCAGCGGGAAGTGACGCAATGATGCTGTGGAGCTGCATCTGTGAACAAACACCCAATGTTTGAACATTGGGATCACCCTAATTACGAGGACCGACTACAAGCGCTAACCGTATGCTCCCTGGGAAAGATACTTTTGAGAGGAGATATAGCAATATACAATTATCTCAATGGTGATGCCAGTGTAGGTGGGAAACTATTCAGTCTCAGAGAGTGTAAGATGACACAGGGCAACACAATGACATTGGAGGAGAAGCAGTTTAACCTTAAGCTGCTTATTGGGTTTTTCACTGTCAGGGCGATAAGGATGTGGAACTCTTTTCCACAATCGGTGGTTTCAGCTGGAAGTATTGATAGTTTAAAAGACTCTTGGACGTGCATCTTAGCAAGCACAATATACAGGGATATGGGAAATTATTATCGACATGAACATGCACACACACCAACACAGGCTGAACTGGATGGGCCCATCCCTAACGTCAAACAGTAAGAGATGGTTTTCCATCCCCAGAAGCCTTGGGAGTAGTACGTGGCTGGGAGGAGGCAGTTCCAGATACTATAGTCCTCAGTGACCCCGAGGAGTCTGCTTCTCGTGCCTTCACAAATTTTCAGTGGATGGGCTCCCTCATGCTTCAAAGCCTGCGAAAGGACCTAAGAATACGTGGCTTAAAGGAAAAGGATCACTATTGGTTGGCAACCCTCCTTGACCACCATTACAAGGGAAAAGTTTCAGAACTCATCCCGTCCCCACAGAGAGTGAAGAAGATGAAATCTCTCGAGGACACCGTAAAGAGGAGTATATTGAATGCTTTTCCTGACTCTGGCAGGTTACAGTGTTGTGGAAAACATAGTTTTGAGGCTTATGTTGGTCAAGAGAGGAGCGGTGGAGAAAGCGGTGCCTAAGTGATGAATTTCACAATTTTTATATACCTCACCCCAGGGCTGTCAGCTTCCACATCCCATCAACAGCATCTGCATCACATGGTGGACTATTATCTAGGGGTGAAGACAAAGATGGAGAGCCTTCCAGTCGATGATCCACTGGCTTGCTGGATCATAAGAATAGACCACTGGCCAGAACTTGCCTAGTATGCAATTGAGCTGCTGGACTGCCCTGCATCCAGTATGCTTTCCAAACTGACATTCAGTGCTGCTGGAGGATTTGTTACTGATAAAAGAACGCGTCTGTCCACAGACTTTGGCGATGTTTGAAAGTTCTGGTGCAAACCAAACAGGGGGTCGTTCGGCCCATCCCTACTGGCCACCCAAGCTGCATGCCTGGAAAAAGGTCTTCTATAAAATGTAAGGAGGAACCTCAACCATTTCATTCTTTACACAGGCACAATACACATTTTCTTACACATGGCTGGCTTGTGCTTGTAAAAGAACATCATGACCATTACATAGGCTATCCCCCCTTCAGTCCATCATGAATGCTGCTGCCAGGCTCATGCACCTTACCAACCACTCAGTGTCTGCTACCCTTCTCTGTCAATCTATCCACTGGCTTCCACTCACCAAATGAATCAAATTCAAAATTCTAACAACTTACAAAGCCATCCACAACTCAGCCCCCAGCTAAATCACTAACCTAGTCTCAAAATTCCAACCTACTTGTTCCCTTTGTTCCTCCCAAGACCTCCTGCTCTCTAGTTCCCTCATCACCTCCCATGCTCGCCTCCAGGACTTTTCTTGAGCCTCTCCTATCCTATGGGACTTCCTACCCCAATCTGTCTGACTATCTCCTACTCAGAGAAGTCTATCCAGCCCCCACCTAACAACTGTACTTTTACTTTCCATCAGATCACCCCCCACAGTTATTACCTTTTGTTTCACTTAACCCTCCCTCCTAGATGGTAAGCTCTAATGAGCAGGGCTCTCTGATTCCTCCTGTATTTAATTGCATTGTAACTGTACTGTGTGCCCTCATGTTATAAAGTGCTGGGCAAACTGTTGGCGCTATATAAATCCTGTATTATAATAATAATAATAAAAATGACCATATTTGGTGAATTATGTCACCAAGATCCCTAGGTCAGCTTCGTAACAAACAAATCTGGCCATAGATCTGTCATTTAAAGGTGGTATTGCTGCCACTACAATTAGAAAAATCCCCTGGTCTGCTTGCAAACAGAAGCCTGATTGTCAACTGTCGTTTACTGGTGGTAGTGCTGCTGCTGATAAATAATAGATCCCTGGCTGCTGGTTGTAAACAAACAATGTCACTTTTAAAGAACTACATCTTTTTGCTTCCTAACATCATGTGTGGTTTTAAGACAATCCCAAAGTAGGCTATTTATAAGATTTGTGTTTTTTTATTGTTTCACTTTAAACCACCTTAAAAGTCCTTCTCCATGCCAAACAGCATTTTTAAATCATTTGTTTTTCATTAGTGCATGACACCAAAGGTAGTGCCCAGACACTTATGATCTTTTCACCAAAAAATCTTCCAAATTATCTAAAGAAAAAAATAACAAGATTTGGATCCCATAGACTTCAGTAGAGTTTTCCTGCCAAGATCGTTGAATGTCTAGTGAACCAAACTTTGGTAAGTATTTTAATCACTACCTTTTAGATGTGGGAAGAATAGCTCTTAAATGCAAGCACTCCTGCATCAAACACTATTTCCACCCAAATAACATTGCCAAAGTCAGCAGTTTTGCTTAGATTTTTTCATGCTGTTATTGGAAAGGTACGGCAGGAACATTAGCCAAATAATAGCTGTAGACACCATGTAACTGATTTATTTCAGCAGTTGTTGTTGTTGTTATGAAACATCAAAATATGAAGCACACAGACTATCACACATAATAAAGATTTGTAAGGATACAGTAATGACTTGTATTTGCTTTTCATTGCAAGGTCATACTAAGTTATATTACTTTATATCATCCCCTTTATTCAACATCACAGAGCTAAACTTGTCATTCCACACATAAATGGATCAACGATGCAACAGCCTTTTTGAACCAGCTGCAAATCTGTGTTAATCTATTTTAATGGCTAGAGGTAAACAACAGGCAATTTGCCTGCAGTACATTCTGTCATAATTTTCTGTCCAATTTAATTGATATGAATAATTATATAGAGGTGTGTTAATGTTTTAAAAGCCTTGTTACTAGTATCAATGATGTATGATATTTGTTGATTAGCAAAAGAAGGACCAACTTCTTACTTTGTAGTATTGCACAGCGATTGTGCCATACTGCCCCTATTCACAATGCAAGGGTATACATTGACAAATATTCTCCTTATAACTTACCTTAATTGGTGTTAAAGTGTATTTCCAATCATTTATTTTTCTTGGCTTTGGATAGAGTGGCGAAAGGGGAGAACCCTTGTCATGTTTTTACTGCTATCTCATGGTTTAGTGTTATGTTATCGAGGTTTACCCTTATTTCTTGTCCCGCTGATGTTTTAGCCAAAAGCAAAAGCCCAAAAGTAATACAGGCAGAAATAAAGTTTTTTATTTCTGTGTTCCAATTATTGATTTCCACTCACTTCCTGTCTAATAACACCATATTAAGTAGGGCAGAAAGAGAGGATAAACCTCTCTAAAGCCTTGTACACACGGTTCGACGGTCGTACGACCAAACGGACCAAATCGTATGTTGGCTGTTGTATCTAGCATACTGACATGCACTACACGATCGTACGACCAAGCTGAACGTAGTGTCATGTTATGAACGTATAAAGAGAAAGTTCAGGTGCATGTAATTAGTGTCTGGCCATTCCTGACTTCTGAGCATGCGTGTTTTACACAATACAACTTGTTGGACCAACTTCTCGGTACACACGATACAACGGTCGTAAAACTGCTTGTTTGTACTACCAAGTTTTCTAGTTTGCCCATACAACTCCTGTTGTACGACCGTCGTACGTCAGCAGTTCTAATTGTGCGTACTAACAATCGATTTCGCATACAACGGTCGTTCGTACGACCTGTTGTATACGACCGTCGAACCGTGTGTACAAGGCATTAGGGAACCTTGGATAGAAGTAAAAATCTGACAGGAGTTTGAATCTTTGTCCATGATATCCAAAACTAGAAAAATCATTTTACTTGAGATATATTTTTAGCAGAAAGATGCTAGCGGTTAATCTTCAAATCTACTTTAATAAACCTTTAATAATCTAACAAAAATATAGAAAAGCAAAAACATCTAAAATGTATTAGCTCATACAATTTTATTTTAGAGATCAATTTAAGAGGCTGATTTACAGCCCTGAGCACTGGAGTGGGAGGGCATTATCACTAAAAAAGAAAGGCATTTTAAGGCATTCCCAAGCAAATATTAGTAAAGAATCATAGCATATTGAGGTAAATGACTACAAAGAGAAGACAGAGGTGGGAGACAGTCAGAATGATTGACTAAAAAGTTGAGAATCTTCACTGAAAAAAATTATGTGCATATTTAATTAATTTATCCAATCATGAAAAGCATCAGCACTAAGGATAAGCAAAGGTTTAGTCCATTGTCCAAATATGGCTAATTGGTCAGAATCCCCACCCCTTTGATACGTGCAGCTACTGGGAAATTCCCCAGCCAAAGCTGATTGGGCCTGCAGTCTGCTTTCATGTGCCATTTTCCCATGGGTTCAGACTAAATGCAAAATGCAGACTCAGAAAATATAAATATACCTCTTTGAACATAATGGGAATTCCAAAATATTGCACTAACATAAGGTTACAAGGTAATTAATACTATTCACAATTAAAAATTTCATAAACACAAAGGTGTCTGTTTATGAAGCAGTGGAAAATTTCCACTGCTCAGCTCTCCGGCATTCCCAGAGGAAATCACTCTCCTCTGAGTGCCTGTTTATGAAGTGGTGTAGATCGCTTCTCTTTTTGAGAAATGAAGCGATCTAAAACAATTCAAACTGTGCAGAACGCACCATGATACTGGAATCTTGTGAGACATAGTGAGATTACAGTACCAGAAATTCACTAAAACATGGAGGTATTTGTTTATTAAGCAGTAGTAAATTATCACTGCTCAGTACATGGACATTCTCAGAGGAGACCGCCCACCTAGTTAATACAATTATTAGTTTCCCCTACACAATATATATATATTTATACAGTATCTCACAAAAGTGAGTACACCCCTCACATTTTTGTAAATGTTTTATTTTATTTTTTTCATGTGACAACGCTGAAGAAGTAACACTTTGCTACAATGTAAAGTAGTGAGTGTACAGCTTGTATAACAGTGCAAATTTGCTATCCCCTCAAAATAACTCAACACACAGCCTTTAATGTCTAAGCCGCTGGCAACAAAAGTGAGTACACCCCTAAGTGAAAATGTCCAATTTTGGCCCAATGTGTCAATATTTTGTGTGACCACCATTATTTTCCAGCACTGCCTTAACCCTCTTGGGCATGGAGTTCACCAAAGCTTCACAGGCTGCCACTGGAGTCCTCTTCCATTACTCCGTGATGACATCACGGAGCTGGTGGATGTTACAGACCTTGCGCTCCTCCACCTTCCATTTGAGGATGGCCCACAGATGCTTAATAGGGTTTAGGTCTGGAGACATGCTAGGCCAGTCCATCACCTTTACCCTCAGCTTCTTTAGCAAAGCAGTGATCATATTGGAGGTGGGTTTGGGGTCGTTATCATATTAGAATACTGCCCTGTGGCACAGTCTCCAAAGTGAGGGGATCAAGCTCTGCTTCAGTATGTCACAGTACTTGTTGGCATTCATGGTTCCCTCAATGAACTGTAGCTCCCCAGTGGCGGCAGCACTCATGGAGCCCCAGACCATGACACTCCCACCACCATGCTTGACTGCAGGCAAGACACACTTTCCTTTGCATTCCTCACACACGCTTGACACCATCTGAACCAAATAAGTTTATCTTGGTCTCATCAGACCTCAGGACATGGTTCCAGTAATCCATGTCCTTAGTCTGCTTGTCTTCAGCAAACTGTTTGTGGGCTTTCTTGTCCATCATCTTTATAGGAAACTTCATTCTGGGATGACAACCATTCAGAACAATTTGATGCAGTGTGTGGTGTACCCCCCACCCCTTCAACCTCTGCAGCAATGCTGGCAGCACTCATACGTCTATTTCTCAAAGACAACCTCTGGATATGATGCTAAGCATGTGCACTCAACTTCTTTGGTCGGCCATGGGAAGGCCTGTTCTGAGTGGAACCTGTCCTGTTAAACCACTGTATGGTCTTGGCCACCGTGCTGCAGCTCAGTTTCAGGGTCTTAGCAATCTTCTTATAGCCTAAGCTATCTTTATGTAACGCAGCAATTCTTTTTTTAGATCCTCAGAGAGTTCTTTGCCATGAGGTGCCATGCTGAACTTCCAGTGACCAATATGAGAGAGTGAGAGTGATAACACCAAATTTAACACACCTGCTCCCCATTCACACCTAAGACCTAACGAGTCACGTGACACCGGGGAGAGAAAATTACTAATTGGGCCCAATTTGGACGTTTTCACTTAAGGGTGTACTCACTTTTGTTGCCAGCAGTTTAGATATTAATGGATGTGTGTTGAGTTATTTTGAGGGGACAGCAAATTTACACTGTTATACAAGCTGTACACTCACTACTTTACATTGTAGCAAAGTGTAATTTCATCAGCGTTTTCACATGAAAAGATATAATAAAATATTTACAAAAATGTGAGGGGTGTACTCACTTTTGTGAGATACTGTATATATAGGAAGGCTAATATAGTGGCATGAATTTATGGGAGGAGCCCAGAGGGTATTTAAGCAACTCACTCCCCATGCTCTTTGTTGGTTCCAGTGTGCAATAGCACATGTTACTGGGCCGGCTCTCCCCAGCTCACTTCATGTTTGTGAATCTGTGCGTTCGATTACCAGTGTGTTGCAGCTTCTGAGTTTGTGGTCTTCATCGGCAGTTCTCGCTCACTGTTGCAGGTAGGATTTGAACCTTTTCATTTCATACGCTATGTTACAATTCGCAATGTTTCCTATCTTGCATCCTTTTTGTACTTAGCTTCCTCCAAGTTGTTGTCGGTCGTGTCCCAACATCATACGGCACATGCATGGTAGATTCGTAGGTTCCCTCTGCCTATTTTACAATTCATTCTCAGAGCCAAGCCTCAAGCCACTGGCGGCCGTTATCCAATATCACTCGATACAGGCTTTGTTGCTCACAGCATTCACTGTCTATGGGGGTTGCTATCGCATCCATTGGGTGATTAGCATGTATTGTTTGCACAGGCTTCTGTGGCTGATTGAGGTGGTAGTTAGACCCACCTAGGCCTTGGCTGCACTCAATTAGCCTCGGGGGTTGGTTAATGTGTGTGTTCAGTTGAGGCCATAGTACACTCCACAACCAAACTCGTATCAGACTCATTTCATGCACACTACAATCAATTCATATCGATCATGCCATTCACCTTACAATTGATTTGTAGCGAATCCATTGCATACTCACCACAATCTGATTCGAGCCTAGTCACAACGGTTCATATCGGATGCATCACACACACCAATTCGCATCGGACCATGTCACTTACTCTCTTCGTATTATTACCCAATCTACCGATTCATATCAGTTCATGCCTTCCTTCAATTGATTTTGATTGGTTTATGTCATTACTTTGTTCTGTTCATGTCATTTCCTGACTACCAATTTGCATCGGTACATGTCCTACCCCACAAACAATCCATATCAGGTACTTACCACGGTCCAATATGTACCTAGTTAACCAATTCATACCAGTCATGTTGTTTACCCAGTCACATCGGCTCATGTCAATTCCACTACCGGTTCACATCGGTTCATGTCATTTCCTACTACCGAGTCGCATCGGTTCATGTAATTTCCTACTACCGATTTGCATTAATTATGTTAGTGTTCTACCGATTTGAATCAGTTTGTGTCATGCCTCTAATTATTGTCAATTTATCTATCGATTTGCATCGGCTCATGTTATTTCCTACCACAGATTTGTATCGAAGCAAATCAGTTCACATGTAATTTAAGTCGGCCAACATCTTACTAAAGCCCACTAACGATTCGTATCGGTTCGTGTCTCTTCTTTACTACCAATTTGTATTGATCCATGGAATCGATTCAAGTTCCACGCCAAGCACACTTATGGTAAGTTCAGCCACAATACACTCTCTTTCTATTTTTACTATCTTCATCCTTCAGCTATCTATAGGTTAATTTTGTAATCGCTGCAAATTTATCAGTACAGGCTCTTGCAATCACTGCAAGCACGCCTTCGATTGCACTACACCTTGCGATCACTGCAAGCACAGAATAAACAACACCTTAAAAAAAGAAGAAAAAAAAAACTTCCAGTGACATGCTTCCCCCCTCTTTTTCTTTTCGAACAATCGCACCATAACCCAGCACAAACTTTCTCGCAGTCGCTGTGAGCACGTATAAGTCACTTGCTAACCGCAGCAAACATGCATTCGAGCACCACGTCTTGCAAATACCTCGCAATCGCTGTGCGCATGCATAAACTAAACTTCTTGCAAATCACTGCAAACACACATTTACATAAACTCCTCGCAATCGCTGCAAGCACGCATCAACACCGATCCCTGGCAAATGCTTTGAGCAAGGACAAACACAACCCCATTATAAGCACATTCTCAGTGGCACACAATCAACCCCACACCATTTTAGTGGCACTTAATCGGCCACTCGTCTCCAGTGGCATTAACATATGGTCCACTCATAGTATTCTTTGTCATTTCTCCTTAGGTCAGTCCAGTTCAGGTCCCATCCTGCATCAGGTTGGAGGTTTTCCCCCCAAAAAAACAAAAAACAAAACCCTCCCAACGTAGGGATCGCTTCTCCATCAGGGCCACCCGCATAACAAGGGTGGGACAGCCCGTGTAGGAAAATAAAAGAGATATACATTTTTCACTCATGTCACCCCTACTACAGGTTCGACTCATACCAGGACCTTATTGATAGAGCGTTAGTCAGGTGTAGTTCACGGGTATTTTCTGTCACATTATTCTGCAGCACTCTGTCACTAAATCTTCGATTTTACATACACCATTCGGCATACTGAGGTTGGGCATTAATTACTGTCACATACAGTGCCTTGCGAAAGTATTCGGCCCCCTTTGAACTTTGTGACCTTTTGCCACATTTCAGGCTTCAAACATAAAGATATAAAATTGTAATTTTTTGTGAAGAATCAACAACAAGTGGGACACAATCATGAAGTGGAATGAAATTTATTGGATATTTCAAACTTTCTTAACAAATAAAAAAATGAAAAATTGGGCGTGCAAAATTATTCAGCCCCCTTAAGTTAATACTTTGTAGCGCCACCTTTTCCTGCGATTACAGCTGTAAGTCGCTTGGGGAAGTCTCTATCAGTTTTGCACATCGAGAGACTGAAATTTTTGCCCATTCCTCCTTGCAAAACAGCTCCAGTTTAGTGAGGTTGGATGGAGAGCGTTTGTGAACAGCAGTTTTCAGTTCTTTCCACAGATTCTCAATTGGATTCAGGTCTGGACTTTGACTTGGCCATTCTAACACCTGGATATGTTTATATGTGAACCATTCCATTGTAGATTTTGCTTTATGTTTTGGATCATTGCCTTGTTGGAAGACAAATCTCCGTCCCAGTCTCAGGTCTTTTGCAGACTCCATCAGGTTTCCTTACAGAATGGTCCTGTATTTGGCTCCATCCATCTTCCCATCAATTTTAACCATCTTCCCTGTCCCTGCTGAAGAAAAGCAGGCCCACACCATGATGCTGCCACCACCATGTTTCACAGTGGGGATGGTGTGTTCAGGGCAATGAGCTGTGTTGCTTTTACGCCAAACATAACGTTTTGCATTGTTGCCAAAAAGTTCGATTTTGGTTTCATCTGACCAGAGCACCTTCTTCCACATGTTTGCTGTGTCTCCCAGGTGGCTTGTGGCAAACTTTAAACAACACTTTTATGGATATCTTTAAGAAATGGCTTTCTTCTTGCCACTCTTCCATAAAGGGCAGATTTGTGCAGTATACGACTGATTGTTGTCCTATGGACAGAGTCTCCCACCTCATCTGTAGATCTCTGCAGTTCATCCAGAGTGATCATGGGCCTCTTGGCTGCATCTCTGATCAGTCTTCTCCTTGTATGAGCTGAAAGTTTAGAGGGACGGCAAGGTCTGGGTAGATTTGCAGTGATCTGATACTCCTTCCATTTCAATATTATCGCTTGCACAGTGCTCCTTGGGATGTTTAAAGCTTGGGAAATCTTTTTGTATCCAAGTCCGGCTTTAAACTCCACAACAGTATCTCGGACCTGCCTGGTGTGTTCCTTGTTCTTCATGATGCTCTCTGCGCTTTAAACGGACCTCTGAGACTATCACAGTGCAGGTGCATTTATACGGAGACTTGATTACACACAGGTGGATTCTATTTATCATCATTAGTCATTGAGGTCAACATTGGATCATTCAGAGATCCTCACTGAACTTCTGGAGAGAGTTCGCTGCACTGAAAGTAAAGGGGCTGAATAATTTTGCACGCCCAATTTTTCAGTTTTTTATTTGTTAAATAAAGTTTGAAATATCCAATAAATTTTGTTCCACTTCATGATTGTGTCCCCCTTGTTGTTGATTCTTCACAAAAAATTACAGTTCTATATCTTTATGTTTGAATTGAAATGTGGCAAAAGGTCGCAAAGTTCAAAGGGGGCCGAATACTTTCGCAAGGCGCTGTATGTCTATGCATTACACTCTCTTTTCGGTGACCGACTCTCCACCTCACAGACAAGGTCGCTGAACATTAACTTGCTGACAGTGCAAGAGTTAAGCAGGCCGAGCATACGTCATAAATCTACAGACCAAAACATTCCTACATAGGCCGTACCGGACTCCAGCTGCTTGCCCCAGTATGTCCTGGGGCTCTAGTCCACATGTTTGAGCTCAGCACAGACAGGCACCCGAGCTATCAGTTACCTGGCCAGTCACCTCCTGGCTCACTTCGGGTGCCACGTACTCTCTTGAGTTTTCTAAATTTCCACTATACAGTGTTCTATCACCATAGAACACAGTCGGCTCTATCTATGCCTGTCATTTCATTCCTGTACTTCTCTTTCCTCATTCTTGAATTTCTGTATTCCCCTCCGTTCTTTTTCCCTCTTCCACACCCCATTTTGACACACACCCCCTTGTTTTGTCTCAAGACCTACTTGAGTGTCACTGACACGGAACTCTTTTGTCACCACTTTGCTGGCCTACGCTCCCTGCTCTGTGCCGTCTGCCAGCCAATTTGCTGGTGCACAAATACGGCCACAAGATGCCCCTTCAACCCCCCCTGCTACCTCAGGATTCCACACCGGCTAAACCTCTCTCCACTAACAAGTGCAAAAAACCTCCAGTCGGCAACTCTCAGCGAACAGGCCATCGATACCCTGCTACAGGCCAAACTAGACAAAGGATCTGTGATCGGCCCTTTCCCCCGGTAACCTTCAAAACCTGGAGACTCAGCCCTATTGGGCTTGTCAAGGACAAGTTCTCCAATAAATTTTGGTTAGTGCACGATTTTTTTCTGCACCTCATTCTTCGCACATTCCGAGCTTGAATTCCCTGATTCCTTCCAAGGAATTTTTCTTGAAATATACATCAGACGACATAGCTATCCAAGCAGTCTTTTTCGCGGAGCCTGTCACACTGAGCCCAGTGTCAGATGGCTATCCATTACCTGGATGATTTTCTACTCCTCAAGTGACCAGACATACCACCGGTAAACCTCGATAGGTTGAGAGTGGTGTTCAACAACTTCAGCGCTCCCATAGCCGAACACAAAGTGGAATGCCCTGCACAAGCCATCACCTTCTTAGGTGTCACTTTGGACACACGTGCCATGCAAGCCAGCCTGCCTCCCGACAAACTAACCCATATCAGGTCGGTCGTTCATGACTTTACTCGCTCGCAGGGGGTACTAGGAAACAGATGCAGACTTTGCTAGGGACGCTCAATTTTGCGATAAGAATTATTCCTCAAGGCCGCTCTTTTATTTCACAGCTCCTAGTTTTCCTTATTCAGGTACAAGGTGCTAACCAAATCATTAGGTTAGACCCGGCAGCCATAGCCAACTTAGCAATGTGGGAAATTGGAACAGCATATTAAGGTTATTCCCGTGGCATCAGCTGCATCACCACAGGTAGTCATAGATGCTGCAGCTTCTACAGGCTTTGCTGCAATTTTTTGGCCATCACTGTTTCACAGGTCCTTGGCCACCAGAAATCCTGTTAATTCCAGGTTTCTCTGTCATCCTACCTAACTTGCCATGTTTTTTTGCGGCCTAACAAATTCACCATCAGTGGTGCTAGCAGCCAGGTATCATACAAATGCCACTTAACTAGCTTCCAAAACCATTACGTCCATCAACTAGAAGTCTCCAAACCCATCAGATCAGACCCGGGGTCGACATCAGCCTCTTCCGGACTATAAACTCCTGGTGCCCAGTTGTGGTGCTTGACTCACCAATCAGTCACTCTGACTCTAGCCCGTTGTTGCCTTTCCCTATCAGCCCATCAAGTGGCAACCAATTCATCAGGCACATCAGAATCTTACTGTCCAACCTTGGCCTTGACCCCGACCGGTACTCCGGACATTCTTTTCGGATCACAGCAGCATCTCAGCATGCAGTATTGGACCACGTGATCAATAAATTAGACAGATAGAAGTCCGGCTGCTTGGCTAGACACATTCCGAATCCTCAGTTGGAGATGGCACAAGACTTCACCAAGCTTGCTCATTGATCATTGTACCAATTAAGGACTACTTCCCTAAACTGCATATTTTTGCCCCTTCACTTGGCATACCGACCAGATCACCAAGGCACACCTCAGGTCTATTTATGTTGTAAGTCTTGTTGCGTGCTTATGTGATCCACATCTATCTTCGGTCAGAGGACCATGACCATAAATAGGAAGGCTAATATGGTGGCCTGAATTTATGGGAGGAGCCTGGAGGGTATTTAAGCAACTCAATCCCCATGCTCTTTGTCGGTTCCAGTGCAAAATACCCTCCCTCCCATCCCCTTTTTCAGGGCATTTCTCAGCACATTCTTTTCCATTATTTCCCCATTACTTATATAGGGTATGCCCCCTTCAGCATACCGACCAGATCACCAAGGCACACCTCAGGTCTATTTATGTTGTAAGTCTTGTTGCGTGTTTATGTGATCCACATCTATCTTCGGTCAGAAGGCCACGAATATATATATATATATATATATATATATATATATATATATATATATCTACATAAACATAGCAGGGGGACATGGTAACTGTCTTGGTGGGTCTGATTGAGTAGGAAGGAAGTCAATAATATTTCTTTTTCCCCCTCAGTTTTCCCAGGATTTTCTCTTCTCTCCCCGATTCTCCACCTCTGAGCTGGTGAATCGGGGACTGTGAATTCTGAGAAAGATCGCCAGTGAAGTGCTGAGATCGCAGCTTCATAAACTAGCCGTTTCTGTGTCAGTCAGTGACAGCTTTTCTGTGTGTGGAGATGATCAGCGGAGAACATGTTCTCCCCTGATCATTTCTGTTTCATAAACCGATAATGAATTGAGATCAGCAGCGATCCTTGGGATCAGCGCTGTTCACAGTTTCATAAACGGATAGAAAAATGTTATGGTTTTACAGAGCTATACCTCTAAATTCAAGTGTCTGCTGGTTAACTACTGACAGTAATGTATTGTATTTGTTTTTGTCATCTGCCACCTTCCGAGAGTCATATACCTATTCCATTTAGGAAAGGTCAACCACAGGATAAAAACATCAACCATATTTAAACATTTAAAGTATCTAGGCTGAAACTGACAGTTCCGTTTTTAATATAGCTGCTTATGGCATTGTATATATCAAACTGATTAGTTCACTGCCAAGCCTTGCAATATCAAAGTAGTATCACTAAGGTGCAGTTATACTTTAATTTACTTAAAATTAATAATAATAAAGTAAAACCCCAGGCAAACAACTACAGTATGTAAACAGTTGGAAAGCAAACATGAGAACAGTTTTACCTGCCATAATTTTTTATAGGGGTCAAAGTCTCAAAAGTTTTTGTTCATTTTAGAACTTCTTCTCTATCCCATATAAGTCGGTGACAAGGCAAAGAAGCAGATCAAATGTAAATGTGTCAATAAATTCAAAAAAATCTTCTAAGCCCATCAAAATCAATCAACACAGGCACATATCTGCCAAATTAAATAATAAAGCAGATGAAACCCATATTGCCTCTTTCCCTTTGTCGTTTTCACTTTCATCTTTCAACCTCCAGGTCTCTTAAAGGGGAGCTTTCCTCGAAAGAGAAAGTTTTGCTTTTCCTCCTCCTCTCCTTTGAAATGTCTTTTTTTTAGGGGAGGGCTAGTACCTGATTTTGACAGGTGCCCGCTCCCATTTCTGGGTGGATTACTGCGGTGATCTGAGCCAAAGTTTGCCCGACCTTCCCCCTGCATCCTCTTGGAACATATCACAGGTCCCAGGAGACTGCAGGCCCATTCATGGGGTGCAGCGCAGCAGGCACATGTGCATAGGGCAGCTGGCTGTGAAGCTGCAAGGAGTCATAGCCAGCTGCTCACAGTTAAGAAGTCGGCACCCAAAGAACGGCAACGAGCTGGGTCGGGTGAGGACATTGCCGGATCCTGGGACAGGTAAGTGTGTGTTTTTGTATTTGCAGCTGCTGACTTTGACATTTTTGTTTACATGGTGAAGAACCTCTTTAATTTACCAGCAATATAGAAGATGCAGTGTTTCCAGCAGTTGTTTATCTTCCTAGCTATGCAGTGTAGCAGACATGTGTAAATTTTTTTGCAGCAGGTAAAACTGTTGAAATACGTGCACTATATGACCAAAAGTATTGGGATACCTGCCTTTACACGCACATGAACTTTAACGGCATCCCAGTCTTAGTCCGTAGTTCAATATTGAGTTGGCCCACCCTTTTCAGCTATAACAGTTTTAGCTCTTCTGGAAAGGCTGTCCACAAGGTTTAGGAGTGTGTCTATGGGAATGTTTGACCATTCTTCCAGAAGCGCATTTGTGAAGTCAGGCACTGATGTGAACGAGAAGGCCTGGCTCTCAGTCTCTGCTTAATTTCATCCCAAAGGTGTTCTATTGGCTTGAGGTCAGGAGTCCCCAAACTCTCTCATCCATGTCTTTATGGACCTTGCTTTGTGCACTGGTGCACAGTCATGTTGGAACAAGAATGGGCCATCCCCATTGTGTTCCCACAAAATTGGGAGCGTAAAATTGTCCAAAATGTCTTGGTATGCTGACGCCCCTTCCTTCACTGGAACTAAGGGGCAAAGCCCAACCCCTGAAAAATATTTTTTATGATTTGGATAAGTGCACAAATCAAGGTCCATAAAGATATGAATGAGTGGGTTTGGGGTGGAGGAACTTGACTGTCCTGACCTCAACCCGATAGAACACCTTTGCGATGAATTAGAGCAGAGACTGTGAGCCAGGCCTTCTTCTTCACATCAGTGCCTGACCTCACAAATGTGCTTCTGGAAGAATGGTCAAACATTCCCATAGACACACTCGTAACGCCTCATGCACACAGGATGCTAAAAAAAGTTCTAAAAATGTTGGAAGCTTTGTAGTGAGCTTTTCAGCTTTTTTAAGCGTTATTGCACTAGCATTTTTGAGCGTTTTTCAGCATTAGGTTTTTTTTCTTTTCAATGGATCAAAAACGTCCAAAAACACTGGTGACCCATGTTTTTGAGCATTTTTGGACGTTTTTGAGCGCTTTTCAGTATTTGAGCATTTTTACAGGTGAAAAACTCCTCTCAGAGCCCACTAGTCTTGGATTTTTTTGCAGCTCAAAAAGCCACTGCCCAAAGCAGTTGATAACAGCCTATGTGTGCATGGACATATAGGATAACATGATGAGGGGGTTATTGACTGTAGGAAAAACCATCTGAAGCCAAAAACAGCTGCTGTAAAAACATCCAAAAATGTCCTGTGTGCATGAGGCCTAAAAGTTGCGGACAGCCTTCCCAGACTGGGATGCCAGTAAAGTTCATCTGTGTGTAAAGGCAGCAATCCCGATACTTTTGGTAATATAGTATATATATATGAAGAGTAGCAGGTGAGGTGCACCCGGGTACGAGTCAGTGCATGCAATCAAGTCTTCTCACAGGCCACGTATAGAAAAACATAGAGCTGGGATCGCTGCACTTAAATTTTATTGGACATGAAATCAAAATGACAATTTACAAATAGTCCATATAGCCCATAGTATGCTGGGACAGTTCCGGACTAGTCCGCTAACGCCCTTCTTCAAGCCAGGCTTTCATGTCCAATAAATTTTAAGTGTAGCAATCCCGACTATATGTATATATATATATATATATATATATATACAGTCAGGTCCATAAATATTGGGACATCAACACAATTCTAATCTTTTTGGCTCTATACACCACCACAATGGATTTGAAATGAAACAAACAAGATGTGCTTTAACTGCAGACTTTCAGCTTTAATTTGAGGGTATTTACATCCAAATCAGGTGAACGGTGTAGGAATTACAACAGTTTGTATATGTGCCTCCCACTTTTTAAGGGACCAAAATTAATGGGACAATTGGCTGCTCAGCTGTTCCATGGCCAGGTGTGTGTTATTCCCTCATTATCCCATTTACAAGGAGCAGATAAAAGGTCCAGAGTTCATTTCAAGTGTGCTATTTGCATTTGAAATCTGTTGCTGTCAACTCTCAATATGAGATCCATAGAGCTGTCACTATTAGTACAAAAACTCCAAGTGGTTACCAAATGTAAAACACCACTTGGGAGACATAAGTGAGACCATTTCAGAAGAGAACTAACAACTGAAACTGTGTGTATGTGGATGGAGGACCTCTCACAAGAACTAGACCGGTTGACAACACTTACCACAAAAGAAGTGGTCCCTTTCTTAAGAAACAAGTAGGTGGTGACAACAATAGAAACAAGAAGGCCCAAAAAAACCACAACGACTCGAGTGGCCACGCAAGAGAGAAAAATTCCTACAAGGTTTGTCAACTAAACCGGTGTGGATTACAAAAACGATAGAGAGACTACCCACACAAAACAAAAAAAAGTCGGATTACTACCCAACGAAGTGATTATCACTGTCGAGATACCTAGAGTATAACTCTCAACTGTCGTTGTCTAAAGTTTACGTTTATCGTGTGAACTTTACTTGAGACCTGGAAAATAGACGAGGAACATTTACCCTATTACTCCC
>BLSH010446857.1:53516-75161 GCA_018402905.1 Glandirana rugosa | reverse complement strand
AAAGTCGAAATTAAACTCCCATAAATGTAGGTTTAGTCAACTTACCACATCCTTAATGTTGCCAAACATATACACTGAGGGTGAAAAATTCCCTGGTTTTCATTACCCTGTCTAACTGTTAGTATTTAGTTTGAAAGTGAAAAATTATGGACCAACGTTTAGGAAACGTCAGTTAATGTCGGACTTCAGACCTTGCGTATCTGTAGTGGTCTGTGACCCAAAGTAGAGACCACTACGAGACGGTCCGGAGATGACGTTGACAGAAGTCATGGACGAACAAGAACCCCGTAAAAGGGAAGTCAAAACAGAAGTCGTTCACTTTACGTACGAGTTAGCCTAAGTCCAGTCCACTAACTGAACCGGTAACGTATTGTAAGGTGAAGAAAGGGAATTTTTTGAGAAACCTACGAAAGCGTCATACGAAGCCCAGTAACAGGTAGATATGACACTTCGGGGTAGGTTACTCACATCAGTGAAGCATGGTGGTGGAAGTGTCATGGCGTGGGCATGTATGGCTGCCAATGGAACTGGTTCTCTTGTATTTATTGATGATGTGACTGCTGACAAAAGCAGCAGGAGGAATTCTGAAGTGTTTCAGGTAATATTATCTGCTCATATTCAGCCAAATGCTTCAGAACTCATTGGATGGGGCTTCACAGTATAGATGGACAATGACCCGAAGCATACTGCGAAAGCATCCAAAGAGTTTTTTAAGGGAAAGAAGTGGAATGTTATGCAATGGCCAAGTCAATCACCTGACCTGAATCCGATTGAGCATGCATTTCACTTGCTGAAGACAAAACTGAAGGGAAAATGCCCCAAGAACAAGCAGGTACTGAAGACAGTTGCAGTAGAGGCCTGGCAGAGCATCACCAGAGATGAAACCCAGTGTCTGGTGATGTCTATGCGTTCCAGACTTCAGGCTGTAATTGACTGCAAAGGATTTGCAACCAGGTATTAAAAAGTGAAAGTTTGATTTATGATTGTCAATCTGTCCCATTACTTTTGGTCCCTTAAAAAGTGGGAGTCACATATACAAACCGTTGTAATTCCTACACCATTCAACTGATTTGGATGTAAATACCCTCAAATTAAAGCTGAAAGTCTGCAGTTAAAGCAAATCTTGTTCGTTTAATTTCAAATCCATTGTGGTGGTGTATAGAGCCAAAACGATTAGAATTGTGTCAATGTCCCAATATTTATGGACCTGACTGTATATATATATATATATATATATATATTTTTTTTTTTTTCGTATATTTAGCTTGTTACCCAGAGTTTAGATTTCAGTCTAAACTCTGCTAATCCTGACTGCTTCCTGAGATAAAGCTTTGCAGTTGATTACACATGGTATCTATTTGATAACACTTGATGTGACTCTCTGAGATAGCTGTAGCTATATCTCGACAAGAGGTGGAATTATGTATTCTAGTGGTAAAACATCATCAAATAAATTGGATCATGAGTGACCTTGAATAGCAATGTTCTTATTCTGTAGCTAGCAAAGAATGCAAGTATTTGCAAACAGTAAGCAATATTGAAGGAAGTCACCATTGCTTTGGCTGTCTACCTATTAGATATCTATAGCCCACATCAAATTATGTAATGAGTCTCTGTAGCTCTGCATATGCATTAAGCTACTCAACCCTTTTGAATATGGGAAAAATGAGAAAATTAGCAATGCATTAAGTTGTTATCTGTTTGATATTTTCTTTTAATAAATTGAGTTACAATTTCCTTTGGGGTTGCATGTAGGCTAATAATTCATTCGTCATTCATAATTCTCTATTTATGTA
The DNA here is from genome assembly GCA_018402905.1 of Glandirana rugosa. Taxonomy (NCBI): domain Eukaryota; kingdom Metazoa; phylum Chordata; class Amphibia; order Anura; family Ranidae; genus Glandirana; species Glandirana rugosa. Next base: position 73,365 of record BLSH010446857.1, on the reverse strand, counting down.
TGAGATGAAGGTACAATGCACCAGAGACCCTTCAATGAAAAACATTTACATGCTAAGAAAGAATGCATTAATACAAATAACATGCACAAAGTATTTAATACAACTTGTGAAAAAAATTAATAATCCCATTTTACAAATTGATTCTTCAGTAGACATAAATTTTATTCACTCGTTATTTCGGAGAAATGAGCAGCACTGTGCACATCTGTTTATCATTTTTGATGTGTTTGTTGGCTTTATGAATGTCATTATGCTGGTCTTTTCCCATTTAACTGTGCCGTTAGCCTGGCACAAAGTATGTGAAATCTTAATTGTTCAACTTGTTTATTCCATAGAGAAAGCAGTGGAGCACTTAGAGTAATTAACATATTTTGTCTGGTCTTCTCATTTTGTTAATGATATCTTATCAAAGGCTGTGAAGTAATTACTGCCCACCGAGGTATATACTCTAAAACAAATTAATGGCCAATGACCAATAATGATTACACTGGTAATTATCTATTGTGAGGTATAAGCAGAAAAAATGCAGAAACAATGTGTTGATTGAAGTTAAATTGACTTTTATTCTTCTATAATACAAATATGGGGTGTAATAAGTATGAAAAGTGCTGCTGTGGAAAAAGGGTTATTGACGGATTGTACAGTGTTTATAGAAGATTGTATGCTTAAAGAGTTATGTTAAGTGGTGTAGTAATTAGACCACTTTACATAAGAAGGACCACTAAATACATTGACCCTGATTTACCAAAGGAATTGAGCATTTTCACTTACAAAGTGAAGTTTTACTTTACAAGAGAATCGCCCTGATTGGATGATAGAAGCAAGCAGAGCTTCCCCATATTCACTAAGGTAAGGGAAAATTACTTTGAAAAGTGAACATGCTCTACCTATTGAGTCATTGGATTTGATCCACTAAATTAGTAGAACATGGTCACTTTGCATGGAAATTTTAAAATCAAACAGGTTTTGCCTGCAAATGATTGGATGACTGAAGTCATTACAACTTCACCTTATTCACTAAGGTAAGTGAACATTTACTTTGCAAAGAGAGAAAATGCAACTGATTTACTGAAGGTGTAGAGAGTTTTCATGGTGCAAATCAATTTTACTTAGCTTAGTGAATGAGGGGAAGCTTTGCTGATTTCAATCATCCAATCAGGTGCAAGCAAAAAATACTTTTTTTAAAAAAAATTGCCTTGCACATGATAGGGTGTTCTCTACAAAGTGAATTTTCACTATGTTTTATCTCATTCACTAAGACAAGTAAAAGTCCACTTTGAAAGTGAAAAATTATTTACTCCTTTAGTAAATCGGAATTATTGCAGTTAGTTTAGGTAAATTGCAACAAAAAATGGACCTGTTGCTCCTAGCAACCAATTGGATTTCTTACTCCATTCTCCTGGTGAAGGTTAATGAATGAAAGATGAATTTGCTAGCAGCAAGCCACCCCTAAATTACTTCTGTAGTTTTTATAAATCAGGTCACATAGTTTTTACTACAATAGTTTGTGGAATGTTTAGGTAATGACTCAATTTGAAATTTAATGCAAACAGAATACTTTCTGCATATTATAAACGTACAACATTTTGTTAAAATAATATGCATCATAGACACAAAAGTTGCAAAATTGCTTACCTAGAGATCCTGGCACTAACAGCACTTCTTGCTGCAGGCTGATAAGGTTAAGTCACTGCCTCACAGTTAGCAGCCCAAAGGCTAACTGTGTGTGCTAAAAGTGCACACAACAAAATTATAATGTTGCTGCTAATTATGAAGAAATGCACAAGAAGCACTGTTACTGGCAGGATCTTGGGGTAAGAGGCAAAAAATGATTTTCTTAAGAAAACGGTGTACAGTGGGTTTGCTTTACTAAAACTAAACAGTGCAAAATCTGGTGCAGCTGCACATGGTAGCCAATGAACTATTACCTGCAGCTTGTTCAATTAAGCTTTGATAATAAAAACTGGAAGCTGAATGGTTTCTAGACATGGGCACTGCTGAAAAATGTGTCCGTTTTCGTTTCATTCGTTTTTTTGTTTCTTTCAGAAATTCGAAAATTCGTAAATCCGAAAATTCTGAATTTGTAAATTCGTAAATTTGAATATTCAGAAATTCGAATATTTGAAGTTCAAAAAATTAAAAAATTCGTAAATTCAGAATTTGAAAATTTAAAAATCCAAAAATGTGAAAATTTGGAAATTCAGAAATGTAAAAAAAAAGAAAAACCAAAAATTTTAAAATCAGAAATTAAGAAAGAAAATCTGAAAATTCAAAAGAGCGAAAAGTAAAAAATTTTAAATAATAACCAACTAACTAACTAATAATAACTAACTATTAAATTATAGGTATTGAAATTTCCTTTCAAATTTGGCTGTTAGTGAATGTAACAAATACAAATTTATCAGAAGTTACGAATTATCTGAAATAACAAATGCCACATCTAAACAAAAGGAACGGAATGAATTAATAATAAATAATAATAGTAATAAAAAGTTACTCTCCATTCATTTCGATACGGCATTCGTTATTTCAGATAATTCGTAACTTCAGGTACATTTGTATTTTTTTATGTTCACTAACAGCCAAATTTGAAAGGAAATGTAAATACCTATAATTTAATAGTTAGTTATTATTAGTTAGTTAGTTAGTTATTAGTAAAAAGATGTGAGAGCGCTCTGCCCAGCTTACCATGTGATCTTCATGGATAAAGGGCAAGTGCTAACCATTACAAAATAATATAGTCCTTATTATAAACATGTGCAAACACAAATATTCTGAAATAAAATAGTGCAATAATTAGTGATGATAAATGTCCACAATGCACAAAATACATAAAAAGTTCACAAAAAAATTCCAGATGCAATAGTTCGTAACCATCGGTGTCAGAATACCATTCACTTTAATATGGGATGATCGTTTGCTTCAGTTAGTGACACATGTAATGCATTTATAGGAAGTTCATCACTGTCTCAAGTACTTAAGATATTTTAAGTATGCATGTGCTCATAATGTGCCAAGTGCTCATAATACAGCTGTGGGATTTTTTTGGTGCTCTCCGTGCTCCCCTCCTATGTTCCCGCAACTCACCAGAAAGCATGGACTCCTATTACGGGAGCCATGTTTGCCTTAGTGTCTGCTGGGCACAGTGGTTTCACGGGTCTGGTCTCCTCCAGTATGTCCCTTCTGCTGTTCCCCGGCTTCCCAATGTCTCCTCAGGGTTAAGACAATGATGGCAGAGGAAATTTATATAGTGTAATACCGTTTATTGTATAAAAATTACACAAACATCTCCACTCACATTTAAAATCAGTTAAAACAGCATAAAACGCCGGACCGGAAGTAGGAAAAAATCTTGTTACTAATCTATAAGGCACACACACCTTTATAGAGCAGCACTCCCTATAAGCATTAACTCATCACACTGATACACTTCAACACTCAACCCTTGGTTTATAGATCCGTGAATAGATCCACATCCACAAGCGCAGGATAGTGACCCTATTAGGATCACTATGAACATATCATCAGTTAGTTAGTTAGTTATTATTTTGAATTTTCAGATTTTAGTTTTTTTGAATTTTCGGATTTTCTTTCTTATTTTCAGATTTTCTTATTTTCGGATTTTCTTATTCGTATTTGTTACATTCACTAACAGCCAAATTTGAAAGGAAATTCCAATGCCTATAATTTAATAGTTAGTAATAGATAAGTTATTATTAGTTAGTTATTATTTTAGATTTAAACATTTTGAGGTTTTTGAATTTTGGGGTTTCGTTCTTCTTAATTTTTGGATTTTCAATGTTATTTTCGGATTTTCGAATTTCTGAATTTCCAAATTTTTGGATTTTCGAATTGTGAATTTCCGAATTTTGCATCTCCGAATTTTGGAATTTTCACATTTCCAAAATTTAGAATTTCCGAATCTTTCAAACATTTGAAAATCCAAAAATTTGGAAATTTGTCGAAATTCTTTAACCACTCCAGGTCCACGCTATTGCCGAAATATGGCTCCAGCGTGGACCTGAAATGCCGGGAGGACGTCCATGGACGTCCTCCACTGCGCATGCTCCTGCGCGCCCCCTGGTGGCAGCGGCGGCGCGCGCGCGCCGCACGCTGCGCGAGCGTGCCCGTGGGCTGAGGCTCCTGAAAGTGATTGCTTTGAGGCTCCTGAAAGTGATCGCGGGTCTCGGGCGGACATCGAGTCCGCCCGAGACCCGCGATCACTTTCAGGAGCCTCAGAACGGGGAACCGCCGTTGTAAACACGGTGGTTCCCCGTTCTGTGACAGGGGACATAACAGATCTACTGATCCCTGTCACTGGGATCAATTAGATCTGTTATGTCCCGGCCAGCCCTGCCCCCCCACAGTTAGAACACACCCAGGGAACATATTTAACCCCTTCACTGCCCCCTGCTGGTTAACCCCTTCACTGCCAATGACATTTACACAGTAATCAGTGGACATTTAAATTTCTGATCGCTGTATAAATGTCATTGGTCCCAAAAATGTGTAAAAAATGTCCGACATTTCCGCCCCAATATCGCAGTCCCAATAAAAATCGCAGATCGCCGCCATTACTAGTAAAAAAAAAAAAATAATAAAAACGCCATAAATCAATTCCCAGTTTGTAGACGCGATAACTTTTGCGCAAACCAATCAATATACGCCGATTGCGATTTTTTTTTTACCAAAAATATGTAGAAGAATATATATCGGCCAAAACTGATGAATACTTTTTTTAATGGATTTGTACTTTAGCAAAAAGTAAAAAATATTGTTCTTTTCTGCAAAATTGTCGCTCATTTTTTGTTTATAGCGGCGAACAGAAATGACGCAGGGGGGATCAAATACCACCAAAAGAAAGCTCTATTTGTGGGAAAAAAAGGACGCAAATTTTATTTGGGTACAACATCGCACGACCGCGCAATTGTCATTCAAAATGCGACAGCGCTGAAAGCCAAAAATTGGTCTGGGCAGGAGGGGGGTTTAAGTGCCCGGTAAGGAAGGGGTTAATCACTTCAATACCATGCACTTAGAACACTTCCTGCCCAGACCAATTTTCGGTTTTCAGTGCTGTTGAGATACGAATGAGAATTGCGCGGTCGTGCGACGTTGTACCCAAACAAAAGTTTTATCATTTTGTTCCCACAAATAGAGCTTTCTTTTGGTGGTATTTGATCACCCCTGCGGTTTTTATTTTTTGCGCTATAACAAAAAAGACCGAAAATTTTGAAAAAAAAACATTTTTCTTTGTTTCTGTCACAAAAATTTGTATAAAGTACATTTTCTCCTTCACCGACGGGCACTGATGTGGCTACACTGATGGGCACTGATGAGGCTACACTGACGGGCACTGATGAGGCAGTACAGATTGGCACTGATGAGGTGGCACTGATAAGGTTGCACTGATGATGGGGTGAATATGCAGCACTGATGGGCGGCACTGACAAGCAACACTGACGGGCACTGATACGTGGCACTGATATGCGGCACTGATGGACACTCCTAGGCGGCACTGATAAGTGGCACTGGGCACTGATGGGCACTGATAGGGGGCACTTTAGGTGGCACAGGTGGGCACTTTTAGGTGGCACAGGTGGGCACTGGTAGGTGGCACAGGTGGGCACTGATAGGTGGCACAGGTGGGCACTTATAGGTGGCAGTGGTGGGCACTGGTGCAACAAGCATTGTTAGGGATGGCACTGGCAGGCATCATACATGGGCACAGTGCCATCCCTACAGTGCATAATATTGCCCTTACCTGGTGGTCTAGTGGGGGCTCCCTGGTGGTCCTGGGCGGCCTCTGTGCGCCTTCCCTGGTGGTCCTGGGCAGCCTCATTGTGATGCCTGGGAGGAGGGCTCCTTGGTGGTCCTGATTCGGATCTAAGCCTTTTACCTTGGTCGGTAATGCGGTGGGTCAGACTGACCCACGGCACCACCGATCGCCGCCGTGCGGGAACCACCGTATGCGCCGGGCGGGAAGTGGTTAAAAAATGAATTTGTAATGAAACAAATTGTACATGTCTATTTGTTTCTATGCAGGGCTGCACCAGATTTTGCACTCTCTAGTTTTAGTTTATCAACCCCATTGAGACATGATGCCACATATACTGAATCAAAAGATTGGGGTTACATACACTTTAATAAATTGCTAGTGTTTTTTGATTTGTTTAAATTTGCATGAGAGAGTCTGTGTCAGGATGGTCATTGAATCTGAATAGGGACCCTTCAGTGAACCCCAAGCCTAAATAGGACCTTGCACCTTTAAAACATTTGAATGGATTATTTGTTTTATCTTAGTATCCCAGAATAGTGAAAAGTATGTTGATATTGTTTTCATCAATTGCATATGATGGGGGTGAAAAGGTAGACATGTTTGAACTAATGGGCATGAGCCATGGGCAAGCATGGCTCCCCCGATAGAAACAATGAAGGAGTGAATGTAATCACACAGGGACACAAACTGTGTTATTTGCAAGATCATCAGGTGAAAATAAAGGGAAAAACATTTGAAAAAATGAAAGCAGCAATGACATCAAAGGACTAATGGGTTGCAATGTATTACATGTTTGTTTTTGTATTTATATATACTTTAAGGGTCAATGCATTATATGCTGCCTGATAACTAGCAAAATCTAACTTCCTTGATACATTAAACTGTTCTACAAGCATCAATGTTTGCACCAGACAGATATCTGATATGTGTCTATGGGCGGGAGCACTCGGCTGACATCCCTGGTGCTGGCCTAGCATAAAATCATCACGATCGGCCATGAATGTCCAAAGTTTCCTGTCCAAAAATATGAAGACATCTTTGTCTAGGCCTCATCCTGGGTCAGCATAAATTTTCCAGGCTGATGCTTGCTCACTTTTTGTTTCTATGATATCTGCGACAACTAATATCCAGTACTCTCTGTCTAAAGATTGTAAGCTCTAACTAGCAGGGCCCTCTGATTCCTACTGTATTTAAGTGAATTGTATTTGTACTGTCTACCCTCAAGTTGTAAAGCGCTGCGTAAACTGTTGTCACTATATAAATCCTGTATTATAATAATAAAAAAGGCTGTGACTGTAGAAAGCTGACTTAAAGCCCAGCTGGGGGCAGTAAAATCCCTTGCAGAGGGGCAGTGCCTGCACCTTAAGGGTTCATAGTTACATAGTTACATAGTTAGTCAGGTTGAAAAAAGACACAAGTCCATCCAGTTCAACCAAAAAAAACCCAAACATTTTTATATATATATTTATATATATTCAGAGCTCGTTTTGTCAAGTGGACAGGAGAAACAGTCTTGCTTACCTGATCCTCCACTCCCCCATCAAGCGGCACATACCTTTAGACCCCTTTCATACTTGTGCGAGTTGTCCTGTGATTTGGGACTGCAAAGTCGCATGACAAGTCGTTCCCCATTACTTCCAATGAGTACCATTTATATCTGTACGACTTTGAAGTCGTGCCGACTTCAAAGTAGTCCCTGCATTACTTTGGCCCAACTTTGATGCAATTTGAGGTCCATAGACTTCAATGTTAAACCCTCAAAGTCTCATGCAAATCTCACTTGAATAATATAGATGCGATTTGTGTACTATTTCTGTAAGACTTTGTAATATGTTTTCATTGTGGCAAAGTTGCAACAAAGTCGTACTGATCCAAAATCGCGGCAAAAAATTGCGGTAAAATTGCGTTGCATAAGTGTGAAAGGGGCCTTAGTCTTATCTACTTACTTAACTTCCATAATTGGTTCCAGTGTTTATAACAAGAGAAAAATTGCTGAGAAATGCAATGAGACAACCATTTGGGCAAGTAATTGTATTTGCATGAATACACACTACACTGATCACCCCCAGTATTGTTATGGTTATACTAAATCAATATTTCTTATCCTGCGGAATGAAATGGGTCATTGTACTATAGTTATATTATACAATATACAATACTACACTGTAGCAATGCATGTGTGCATTGACGGCTGCTGGTTGGCCAAAGCATGCACCTAATCTGCAAACTTTGGCCAATCACAGTGCGATCTGCTGTGAGAGCCATGATTGGCCAAAAGCATGGTGCCAAATTCTCTGAAAAGCCTTTGGAGACGGCTTATGGTAGAGAAATGAACATTCAATTCAAGGACTACAGCTCTGGTGGATATTCCTGCAATCAGCATGCCAATTGCACGCTCCCTCAACACTTGCGACGTCTGTGGCATTGTGATGTGTGATAAAACTACACATTTTAGAGTGGCCTTTTATTGTGGCCAGCCTAAGGCATACCTGTGCAATAATCATGCTGTCTAATCAGCATCTTAATATGCCATACCCGTGAGGTGGATGGATTATCTCAGCAAAGGAGAAGTGCTCACTAACACAGATTTAGACAGATTTGTGAACCATATTTGAGAGAAATAGGCCTTTTGTGTACATAGAAAAAGTCATAGATCTTTGAGTTCAGCTCATGATAAATAGGGGCAAACACAAAAGTGTTGAGTTTATAATTTTGCTCAGTGTATATACAGTGCATTCAGTGTAGTCTATATAAACGGTGCATTCAGTGTAGACCATATATACAGTGCAGGCGGTGTATTAATATATATATATATATATATATATATATATATATATATATATATATATATATATAAATACAGTATCTCACAAAAGTGAGTGCGCCCCTCACATTTTTGTAAATATTTTATTATATATTTTCATGTGACAACACTGAAGAAATGACACTTTGCTACAATGTAAAGTAGTGAGTGTACAGCTTGTATAACAGTGTAAATTTGCTGTTCCCTCAAAATAACTCAACATACAGCCATTAATGTCTAAACCACTGGCAAGAAAAGTGAGCACACCCCTAAGTAAAAGTGTCCAAATTGGGCCCAAAGTGTCAATATTTTGTGTGGCCACCATTATTTTCCAGCACTGCCTTAACCCTCTTGGGCATGGAGTTCACAATTTAGGGGTAACCCGGCGGCATACAATGGGATACCGAACATTAATATCAAAAGTTTATTGTATAAACAAACATTAATGCAATGACAATTGGCAACACATGAAGGACAACGTTGTCTAAAAATACACCCCAGGGTAACATTCATGCTGGACCCATAACAAATTGTGCCATGTTTATAGCCTGGGTTAGTGCATCTATCCCAGGTAATCCTCTTAACAATCTGCCACTCAGTGAAGTGGAGCACAGATTTAAATTAATTAATTTGAGTGTAAAACTGATCAACTTCAAGCACATATATGGACTGGGAGCCATATTTCTATTTGTATTTGGGATGCTCTATGGGTGACTTTATATGTGTAGGGTGATTTGTTATAATTACATAAGTACCCCGGATACTTTTACTCACTTTACACTATGCAACTTATTCCTCCTGCAAATATGGGTCACTAAGGGTCCTTTATAGTCCACGTGTACTGGGATGAGCAACTTCCTACCTTGTTTTAATTGGTTATATGTATGTTTTAAGGTCTATTATTAGACACATATCTTCACATGCATTTACGTGTATTCTTTGTGTCCAGCCAATACCATGATGTCCTATTTACCTTTCCCTGCACAGGGTTAATTTAACAACGTTATGGGCGGAACTTGGCCCATAGGTGGAATTGATTGGCGATAATGCCTATAAAAGAAACATATGCACTTAAGGCCCTCCACCCTGATGAAATCCGCGTTGAAGCAAATGAAACGCGTCGGTTTCTGCCCCCCTGTCCTCCTCCAATGTACCCTTTGGGGTCCCCCCTAACCTAGGGGGTGAATGCTGCTCCTCCCCACATGCTGCACCTTTTGTCGGAGCTGAACACCGGCCGTTCCAGAGTTTCTGTGTTACTCTGATCAGCTGATTAGCTGACAGATCCGGACGAGCAGCCCTGCACACGCTGTCCTAGGACCTATGGATTAATCAATCATCCACTCATTGGGATCGGCCTGGACATCTGGTGTCTGTGGACGATTGAGCTCTGGGCTCCTGCTGTTGAACGAGCGGGTGAGGCTATCGGCGTTATCTCATGGCTGCCTGATTTTGACTCCCCCAAGGATCGGCTCTCGTCCCCCGGCATCGGAGCCACTCGTGCTCCCGACTGACAGCCTGTGGTGCCGCAACACAAATCTTGGCCGTGACTTTTCCTTCACAGTGGACCGGACTCCATTCACACTCGTGATGTGAGACTGACCAGGGCTTGGTCCTCCAAACTGTAAGTCACGCATGACTTGGATGTGATATTTATCAGAGTTTGTCTGCTCATTACTTTGTTGCTACCATCGACTACTCATGGACCAACCACAGTAACACCATCAATTGTGTATATCACAGGTGAACTGCCGCCAAGCTAAATCAATGTGATCCATTCTCTATGAGAAATGATAGGCCTATGACTTACATTGAAAGAGGGGACTGCCATTTACTACCTTAGACTGGGGCATTTGTTTAATTGGCCCCTAATTTTTGGGCCCCTATTTTGATCCCCTTTCTCTTTTGGTCAACCATCCATATCTCACTCTGTGCTCCATTGGTGCATGCCAATTAATTCCTGGTGAGTGCGGATGCCCAGAAGTTCCTCATACAGCTGGCCACACTTCACTGAGTGGCAGATTGTTAAGAGGATTACCTGGGATAGATGCACTAACCCAGGCTATAAACATGGCACAATTTGTTATGGGACCAGCATGAATGTTACCCCAGGGTGTATTTTTAGACAACGTTGTCCTTCATGTGTTGCCCATTGTCATTGCATTAATGTTTGTTTATACAATAAACTTTTGATATTAATTTTCGGTATCCTATTGTATGCCGCCGGGTTACCCCTAAATTATCCCTATTGGGAGAGAAGGACCAATCTTGCTCTGTAGAGAGTCTTCCCTGCTTATCTTTTTTCTGTTCACTCCCCTGGTCCCATAGGTGAACCCCACCTCTCATTAGGTGTGACGGCCACAATTGTTTGACCTCAACCTTCATACAGGTTTGGAGGTCCGTGTCCAAAAAAAACCCCCCTTCCCCGAATTCCCATTTTTTTGCTGTTCTGAGTGGAACCTGTCCTGTTAAACCACTGTATGGTCTTGGCCACCATGCTGCAGCTCAGTTTCAGGGTCTTGGCAATATTCTTATAGACTAAGCCATTTTTATGTCGAGCAACAATTCTTTTTTCAGATCCTCAGAGAGTTCTTTGCCATGAGATGCCATGTTGATCTTCCAGAGACCAGTATGAGAGAGTGAGAGAGATAGCACCAAATGTAACACACCTGCTCCCCATTCACACCTGAGACCTTGTAACACTAATGAGTCACATGACACCGGGGGGGGAATGATTAATTGGGCCCAATTTGGACATTTTCACTTAGGGGTGTACTCACTTTTGTTGCCAGTGGTTTAGACATTAATGGCTGTGGGTTGAGTTATTTTGAGGGGACAGCAAATATACACTGTTATACAAGCTGCACACTCACTGCTTTACATTGTAGCAAAGTGTCATTTCTTCAGTGTTGTCACATTTACAAAAATGTGAGGGGTGTACTCAGTTTTGTGAAATACTGTGTATATAGTGTAATATATAAATATATATATATATATATATATATATATATATATATATATATATATATATATATATACCATGCATTCAGTGTAGACAATATATACAGTGAATTCGGTGGTGTACAGTATATAATACACTTCAGGCGGTGTACAGTATATAATACAGTGCAGGCAGTGTACAGTATATAATACAGTGCAGGCGGTGTACAGTATATAATACAGTGCAGGCGGTGTACACAGTATATAATACAGTGTGTACAATATATAATACAGTGCATTTGGTGTACAGTATATAATACAGTGAAAGCAGTGTACAGTATATAATACAGTGCAGGCAGTGTACACAGTATATAATACAGTGTGTACAGTATATAATACAGTGCATTCATTGTACTGTGTATAATACAGTGCAGGCAGTGTACAGTATATAATACAGTGCAGTCGGTGTACAGTATGTAATACAGCGTAGTGTGGTGTGAAAAAGAAAAATCCCCATTATGTTCAGAAGGTCACAAAGGAGAGGCAGAAACTCACAGATCATCAGCTCATCCCCCACAATTACTACCCTTTTGTATCACTTGACCCTCCCTCATAGATTGTAAGCTCTAAAGAGCTGGGCCCTCTGATTCCTCCTGTATTGAACTGTATTGTAATTGTACTGTCTGCCCTAATGTTGTAAAGTGCTGTGCAAACTGTTGGCATTATATAAATCCTGTATAATAATAATAATAAAAAAAAGAGGACAAGCAGCCTCTGTGTTTACAGTGAAAAGTGGTGGTCACGGACATGGTGCATCCTCTGCAGCTGCTGTTGTTGAGCCACAACATGCAGAAGAGTTGGTGGAGTGGATACTGTAAATAAGCTGTTCTCATCCTCCTCATCCTCTGTCACCCAGACTCATACTAGTTTGCCTTCCAGAGCAGCTGCCAAAGCGGACTATTCCACCGGCTCCCCTTGTCCACAGTTACTTCTTCAGTAGCCCCACCATCATGCATGGAGGAGTCAACAGAATTATTTGACGATAGTGCCGGTTACATGCTGTTGGAGGATGCTCAGCAATTTGAAGGCTCTGATGCTGGTTCCCAGGTTGAGGAATGGAGGAAAGTGAGCCTAGAGAGAGGGGGTGCCACAGACGGACAAGAAACTAGAAGTTATGTTCCCCCAGCTGCAGCATACTGCCAAGTTTCCTCCAGTGATAAGGAAGGAGGGGATGAGGAGGTCACTGACTGTACTTGGGTGCTTGAGAGAAGAGAGGAGGAAAGTGAGGAGGAGGAGAAGGCACAACTCCAATGAGGCAGGATGTCCTCCAGGGGCCAGCTTAAGGGCAGCCACCCTATTAAGAATTAGAAAATTCCTGCGTCTATCCCTAACACTAATTAAAAATAAGGTGATGAACCACAAATTAAAAAAAAAAAACAGAAAAATCTGTGACCTATTAAGCCTGAATACAAGACTACTATAAATTAAATTAAAAAAGATAGGTGCGCTGATCGTGTGCACAAACAAGTGATAATATAAATCAGAGACACACCTAAGTGTCTTAAAACACATAATACATGACAACAACACCAATAAACCTGTAAAATGAAAACAAAAAAAGATTGTAAATTGTGTCAACAAGTGTCCACACATAAGTCCAAAAACGTCTTGAAAGGGTTCGATAATAAACACCCAAGTGATGGTGGAAAAACTATAATATTGATCTGTGATGAAATATAATGTTCCATATAGCGATCAAAAAAATCAAATGTTCATGTGAATCCCTTAACCATACAGACTTGCCTCTTACAAGAACAAGTGGATCTCCAATGATGCGCTTGCTAGCCTCAATGGGCTCAGTGGTCCCAGCGATCACAATGGAAGCAGACTTGAACTCCCAGGTAATGGTGCTGATGTTTCCAAAGTGATATCTTGCACGATAAAAAAGGTTAGGAGGGCTGGTTATGATACTCTCCAAATATGTAAAAAGAAGAATGAAGCTTTGTGGTGTAATATGTCTCAGTAATTTATTAAAAAACAAAGTATCCACTAAATAAAAGCTTCTTAAAATCAGTATGGGACAAGACAAGGCATGGCAGCGGTCCACACCAAGCTGCTCATGAGGGATGATGTCACAGATAGTCGCTCCACCCAATGCGTTTCCCAGTAACAGGCTTCAACTGGGAAAGGAAACTCCCAGTTGCATCACACCACAGAGCTCCACAGGTGCTGCTGACTCCCCACTGACTTCCAAAAGTTCATTGGTGTGGGCTTTTTTGAACACATGTGCAGTAGATTGCACAGTTGCTGTTTGCAATCTATGTCTGAAGTGGATCAAGCATGGCCAGAACACCAGCCGCTTGGGCACCACATGCTTGACAAGACACATGACGACCTGCCATGCAGTCAGTTGGCAACAGCACCTGAAAGACCCACATCAGAAAAAAAGGTGGACATATCCTTGCTCCTCATCTGGGATCTCAACCCCTACTATTCCTACTATAAACCATAAAAAAATGCTGCCCCAGCCATTCACATGCTCAGCATCTAAATGATAGCTTGGCCAAATCGCTAGCATTAAAACTACTTCTTTTTCAGCTGGTAGACTCTGCCCCCTTTCGTGAATTTGTGGAATATGCTGTACCACAGTGGCAGGTTCCACAAAGAAATTTATTTTCATTTAAGGCAATTCCAGCTCTCTACCGTCATGTGGAAGGCAATGTTTTGGCCTGTGAGCTCTGCAGTAGCCAAGGAGGAGGAGGTGGAGCTGAGGCCGCTGTCTCATCAGCCCTAGTCATTTCTTCTTTATCTTCTATTCCACAAAAGCTTGCGGGGGCTCCGGGGCCTGACTATGGATACTCAAAAAAAGCTGAACATCATGATACGCTTGACTGATGAGTCTAGCCCTGAGGGACTGTGATGGGTTGTTCTGGATTTCTACAGTTTGCTGTGGCCAGATTACATGCTAGCTACGGGCTTGATTCAAGTTACCTTGGGGTAAGCGTACCCAACTATATCTTTGGTGGTGGAGACACTGTTAAGGTGGTGTTTAAGAGTCACCTATGCAGTGAAGATCATCTTTACACTCCGAATATGAACTATTTGTTTCAATATATATACATGAATTTTGTTTTTTTGTTTTGGACTTATGCACAATAATGAGTCTGCTTTGGTTGACATATGTACCATTTTGACTTACATTGTTTTATACATTTTTGTTTGCACAGATTTGATTGCGTATTTATGCAATTTGATCTTATGCACTATAGCACTTTAGAGCACTATTTTTATTAGTGCAGGCACTTTTCTTCTATATTCTATATTTACAACTTGTTGGGTTGTTGTGCCAGCAGCTTAGAGTATAAGGAGCGCAGCATATCAAATACCACAATGCTTTGGCCTCATTGGACAGGGTGGTCAGCAGCAAGGTTCATATTACCGCTGATTCATGGTCCAGAAGGCATGGTCAGGGACATTACCTTTCCTTCATGGTGCACTGAGTAACTCTGCTGGCAGCTGGGGAGGATGCAGGACAGGGTTCAGTGTCAGAGCTTGTTCTGCCACCACGCCTCCAAAACGCTGGTGTTAATTCTGTCACATCTGTCTGCTCTGCCCTCTCCTTTTCTTCTTCCTCTATGGTCTCTTCTGCAGAATTGTCCTCTGAACCAGCAGCGCTCCTTAAGCATTCAAGGGGCTACGCAAGCAGTCAGGCTAAAAGATTCCATGTGGTGCTTCAGTTGGTCTGTCTAGGGGACAGGAACCACACTGGGGAAGAGATTCTGTCAGCTCTGCAAGGGCAGTCTTAGAGGTGGTTGACGCCATGGAAGCTTGAGCCTGGAATGGTTTTATGCGACAATGGCACCAACCTTCTCTCTGTCCTCCGACAGGGGCACTTGACAAATGTTCCATGCCTGTCACACATCCGGAATTTTGTGGTGCAGCATTTCTTGACCCTACCCAGGCTTACCAGATCTGCTGAGGCAGGCCAGAAAAGTCTGTGGGCATTTTTGGTGGTCATACAATGCCAGTGCTCGGCTGAATGACATTCAATGGGAATTCAACCTGCCCACCAGCCGCCTTCTTTGTGACATGCCCACCAGGTGGAACTCAACATTGGCAATGCTACAGTGGCTGCACACACAGCAGAGGGCCACCAATGAGTATCTGTGTGAGTATGGCACCAGGACAGGCTCAGGGGAGCTTGGCTTCTTTTCACCACGCCAGTGGCTACTGATCAAGGATGCATGTACTGTCCTGTCACCATTTGAGGAGGCCACGAGAATGGTGAGTAGTGGTAATGCATGCATCAGTGACACTGTCCCTCTAGTCTTCCTGTCGGAACACACACTTCATGGAATCATGAACAGGGCATTTGAAGCAGAACAGCGAGAGGAAGAGGAGGACTTCTTTTGCTCTCAAGGCCCCCTTTATGCAGATAGCATTCTTGCGGGGCCCCCAAACACACAGGAAGAAGAGGAGGAGGAGGTTTGTGTCAGCATGGATGTAGAGGATAAAATGCAGCAGCCTTCAAGGGATGCTTTTCAGTCCCCGGAAACCCAAGGAGTTGTACGTGGCTGGGAGGAGGTAGTTCCTGACAATGTCATGCTTAGAAACCCAGAGGACTCAGAATCTCATACCTCTGCAAACTTACGTTGCATGAGCTCCCTGATTCTGCAAAGCCTGCGAAAGACCCTAGGATTCGTGTTATCAAGGAGAGGGATCATTACTGGCTGGCAACCCTTCTTGATCCACATTACAAGGGTAAGGTTTCAGAAGTCATCCTGCTTTCGCAGAGGGAGCCGAGGATAAAACATCTTCAGGATACCTTGAAGAAAAGTTTGTGTAAGGCCTTTTCAGACACTGGGAGGTTACCATTTCTTGGTCCTGGACAATGTGTTTCTGAGGCTTTGTTCGGTCAGAGGAAGAGTGGTGGAGAAGGTGGCCGGTTGACCGATGCCTTTGAACAATTTTTTAGTCCTCAGTGCCCAGGGCTGGTTCAAGCAACCATCGGCAGATTTGCAGTGTCTGCATTATATGGTGCAGGAATATCTAGGGGCAAGAGAAGACTTGGAGACCTTTCCAATTGAACATCCACTGGGTTACTGGGTCTTGAGGATGGACCACTGGCCAAAACTTTCTCAATATGCAATCGAGCCACTGGCCTGTCCTGCATCCAGCATGCTTTCTGAATGGACATTCAGTGCTGCTGGAGGGTTTGTAACGGATCTAAGAGTGTGCTTGTCCACAGATTCCGTTGATAGGCTCACATTTATAAAAAATTAGTCAGTCCTGGATCAGCAGCTATCAAGCCCCTGATGCCGATGTAACTGATTGAATTTGTTAGGGATCTGGGATTCCTTAACCACTTGCTGACCCCCCCCACTGCAGCGTGATGGCGGCAAGATGGTTCGTTATCGAGAAACATCATCACAGGACGGCAGCCGCAATAACGAGCATTGTGAGTGTGCGCGCACCGCCGGAGGCGCGCTCGCACTCTCACTGTGTTCGGGGGGGGGCCAGGGAGTGGGTAAGGCGGACTCGATCCCCGCAGGCTACCTGCAATGGCCCCCCCCGCAGAGAGAGAAAGGAGGTCCGTGTATGTAAACACGGATCTCCGTTCTCATAGAGGGGGAAGGGCTGTGATCACAGGCTTCCTGTATATGGAAGCCGTGATCACTCCCATCCCCCTGCCAGTCCAGCCCCCATACAGTTAGAACATGCCTAAGGAACACAGTTAACCCTTAGAGCGCCCCCTCCAGGTTAACCCCTTCACTGCCAATGGCATTTACACAGTAGTCAGTGCATTTTTATAGCACTGATCTCTGTATAAATGCCAATGGTCCCAAAAAAGTGTCAAAATGGTCCGACATGTCCGCCACAATATCGCAGTACAGCTAAAAATCGCAGATCGCCGCCATTACTAGTAAAAAAAGAAATAAATAAAAAACCCCAGAAATGAATTCTCATCATTCGTAAATGCAGCAACTTTTGCGCAAACCAACCAATAAACGCCGATTGCGATTTTTTTACCAAAAATATGAGGAAGAATATAAATCGGCCAAAACTGATGAAAAAAAAATGTTTTTTTATATTTATTTTTGGATTGTATTTTAGCAAAAGGTAAGAAAAATTGTTTTTTTTGCAAAATTGTTGCTCTTTTTTTATAGCGGGGATCAGAAATGACGCAGAGGTGATCAAATACCACCAAAAGAAAGCTCTATTTGTGGGAAAAAAAGGATGCACATTTTGTTTGGGTACAACGTCGCACAGCCACGCAATTGTCAGTTAAAGTGACGCAGTGCCGAATCGCAAAAAGTGCTCTGGTCCTAAAGTGTGAAATCCTTCCGGGGCTGAAGTGGTTAAAGATTGCCTATGCTTCCTATCCTATTCCTTAATCTTGGTGATGCTAGCTTCCAAGAATATTTTTGGTTTAGGACACCACCACCACATTAGGCCCAATTTTTCTGCATCTGTATAACGGGCATGTAATTTACATATTTCAAACAATTTTTAAAAGCAGGGCCCATTCCTGCGCCCAACAAGAGTAACCGTTAGGGGTTACAGTGTTCAGGCAGTAGCAACACCCAAGGCCCAATTTTTTTTGCACCTGTTTGACTGGGCCATGTAATTAACATTTTTTTACTAATTGTTTAAAGCAGGGCCCATTCCTGCACCTTACAAGAGTAACTGTGAGGGGTTACATTGTTCAGGCACCACCAACACCCAAGGCCCAATTTTTCTGCACCTGTTTGACTAGGGCATGTAATTACAATTTATTTTAACAATTTTTTACAGCATGGCCCGTTCCTGCACCCAACAAGAGTAACTGTGAGAGGTTACAGTGTTCAGGCACCACTACGACAGAATTATGAAAAAAATGCATGGGGTCCCCCCCAAACTCCATACCAGACCCTTATCCGAGCATATAACCTGGTAGGTCATGATGAGGGGGGGAACGAGTGAGCGCCCCCTTCCTGAACCATACCAGGCCACATGCCCTCAACATGGGGAGGGTGCTTTGGGGACAAGGGCCTCTTCCTGACAACTCGGCCGGTGGTTGTCGGGGTCTGTGGGTGGGGGGCTTATCGGAATCTGGAAGCCCCCTTTAACAAGGGTGTCCCCAGATCCCGCTGTCCCATATGAATGGGTAAAGGGTACATTGTACCCCTACCCATTTACCAAAAAAGTGAAAAAAAGTAAAAATCACAGGAGACAGTTTTGGACAATTCCTTTATTAAAAAAGAAATAAAGTGTCCTGCAATGTACATCCATTTTCAATCATGCTGCCGGACTAGAGTTGAGCGAACCCGGACTGTAAAGTTCGGGTCCGTATCGGACTTTAAGGTGTCTGTGCCCCGAACCCGGACATTTGAAAAAAAGTCTGGAATCGGGTTCAATATTCGAGCATTTTTTGCACCTTTTCTATAGCTGCAGGGCAGCCAATCAACAAGCGTTTTACTTGTTTGCCCTTAGAAGCCATCACAGCCATGCCTACTAATGGCATGGCTGTGATTGGCCAGTGCATCATGTGACCCAGCCTCTATATGAGCTGGAGTCATGTATGCCGTGCGTAACATCGTCTCAGGCTAGTGTAGGGGCGCTGTGAAGGATAGATTACCGATCTAATATGATCTCATCATGCATTACAAAGAGTTTCCTGGCGGTGCTGTGAGGGGAAAGCTTAGCGTTCTAAAACCATCTGATACTGGACTAGATAGAGTTTACTAGTGCTGTGAGGGATAGATTACCGATCTAATATGATCTCATCCTGAATTACAGACAGGTTCCTGGCGGTGCTGTGAAGGGAATGCTTAGTGTTCTAAAACCATCTGATACTGGACTAGGTACAGTTTACTAGTGCTGTGAGGGAAAGATTACCGATCTAATATGATCTCATCCTGCATTACAGACAGGTTCCTGGCGGTGCTGTGAGGGACAGATTATTGTTCTAAAATCATCTCATACTGGACTAGGTACAGTTTACTAGTGCTGTGAGGGACAGATTATTGTTCTAAAATCATCTCCTAGTACTATAGGGAGAGGTTCCTGCTGGTGCTGTGAGGGACAGATTATTGTTCTAAAATCATCTCCTAATCATTTGACATGGATCAGGTCATACTCTACTAAAATCTTGTTATTAGACAGGGAGTGTCGTGGCGGTCCTTGGACAGACATTACGTCCTACTCTAGTATAATCTAGCCATTAGAAAGGGAGTGTCGTGATCATTTGACATGGATCAGGTCATAGTCTACCAAAATCTTGTGATTCGTAAGGGAAGTGTCGTGGCGGTCCTTGGACAGACATTAAGTCCTACTCTAGTATAATCTAGCCA
>BLSH010446857.1:15642-53506 GCA_018402905.1 Glandirana rugosa | reverse complement strand
CCAGGTGGAACTCAACATTGGCAATGCTACAGAGGCTGCACACACAGCAGAGGGCCACCAACAGAACAGTATCTGTGTGCGTATGGCACCAGGACAGGCTCAGGGGAGCTTGGCTTCTTTTCGC
Source organism: Glandirana rugosa (assembly GCA_018402905.1). Taxonomy (NCBI): domain Eukaryota; kingdom Metazoa; phylum Chordata; class Amphibia; order Anura; family Ranidae; genus Glandirana; species Glandirana rugosa. Next base: position 53,382 of record BLSH010446857.1, on the reverse strand, counting down.
CACGCCAGTGGCTACTGATCAAGGATGCATGCACTGTCCTATCACCATTTGAGGAGGCCACAAGAATGGTGAATAGTGGTAATGCATGCATCAGTGACACTGTCCCTCTAGTCTTCTTGTCGGAGCACACGCTTCATGGAATCATGAACAGGGCATCTGAGGCAGAACAGTGGGAGGAAGAGGAGGACTTCCTTTGCTCTCAAGGCCCCCTTTATGCAGATAGCATTCTTGCGGGGCCCCCAAACACACAGGAAGAAGAGGAGGAGGAGGTTTGTGTCAGCATGGATGTAGAGGATAAAATGCAGCAGTCTTCAAGGGATGCTTTTCAGTCCCCGGAAACCCCACGTGGCTGGGAGGAGGTAGTTCCTGACAATGTCATGCTTAGAAACACAGAGGACTCAGAATCTCATACCTCTGCAAACTTACGTTGCATGAGCTCCCTGATTCTGCAAAGCCTGCGAAAGACCCTAGGATTCGTGTTATCTAGGAGAGGGATCATTACTGGCTGGCAACCCTTCTTCATCCACATTACAAGGGTAAGGTTTCAGAAATCATCCTGCTTTTGCAGAGGGAGCAGAGGATAAAACATCTTCAGGATACCTTGAAGAAAAGTTTGTGTAACGCCTTTTCAGACACTGGGAGGTTACCATTTCTTGGTGCTGGACAATGTGTTTCTGAGGCTTTGTTCGGTCAGAGGAAGAGTGGTAGAGAAGGTGGCCGGTGGACCGATGCCTTTAAACAATTTTTTAGTCCTCAGCGCCCAGGGCTGGTTCAAACAACTATCGGCAGATTTACATTGTCTGCATTATATGGTGCAGCAATATCTAGGGACAAGAGCAGACTTGGAGACCTTTCCAACTGAGCATCCACTGGGTTACTGGGTCTTGAGGATGGACCACTGGCCAGAACTTGCTCAATATGCAATCAAGCCACTGGCCTGTCCTGCATCCAGCGTGCTTTCTGAATGGACATTCAGTGCTGCTGGAGGGTTTGTAACGGATCAAAGAGTGTGCTTTTCCACAGACTCCATTCATAGGCTCACATTTATAAAAATGCCGATGTAACTGATTGAATTTGTTAGGGATCTGGGATTCCTTAACCACTTGCCGACTGCCCACTGCAGTGTGAAGGCGGCAAGATGGTTCGTTATTGTGAAACGTCATCACAGGATGGCAGCCGCGATAATGAGTATTGTGAGTGCGCGCGCACCGTCGGAGGCGCGCTCGCATGCTCACTGTGTTCAGGGAGGGGCAGGGAGTGGGTAGGGTGGACTTGATCACTGCCGGCTATCCGCAACGGCCCCCCCGCAGTGAGAGAACGGAGGTCCGTGTATGTAAACACAGATCTCCGTTCTCATAGAGGGGGAAGGGCTGTGATCACAGGCTTCCTGTATATGGAAGCCGTGATCACACCCCTCCCCCTGCCAGTCCAGCCCCCATACAGTTAGAACACGCCTAGGGAACACAGTTAACCCTTAGAGCACCCCCTCCAGGTTAACCCCTTCACTGCCAGTGGCATTTACACAGTAATCAGTGCATTTTTATAGCACTGATCGTTGTATAAATGCCAATGGTCCCAAAAAAGTGTCAAAATGGTCCGACATGTCCGCCACAATATCGCAGTGCAGCTAAAAATCGCAGATCGCCGCCATTACTAGTAAAAAAAATAAATAAATAAGAACCCCAGAAATGAATTCTCATCCTTTGTAAACGCAGCAACTTTTGTGCAAACTAAACAATAAACACTGATTGCGATTTTTTTACCAAAATTGTGAGGAAGAATATAAATCGGCCAAAACTGATGAAAAAAATGTTTTTTTATATTTTTTTTGGATTGTATTCTAGCAAAAAGTAAGAAAAATTGTTTTTTTTTGCAAAATTGTTGCTCTTTTTTATAGCGGGGATCAGAAATGATGCAGAGGTGATCAAATACCACCAAAAGAAAGCTCTATTTGTGGGAAAAAAAGGACGCAAATTTTGTTTGGGTACAACGTCGCATGGCCACGCAATTGTCAGTTAAAGCAACGCAGTGCAGAATCACAAAAAGTGCTCTGGTCCTAAAGTGTGAAATCCTTCCGGGGCTGAAGTGGTTAAAGATTGCCTATGCTTCCTATCCTATTCCTTAATCTTGGTGATGCTAGCTTCCAAGAATATTTTTGGTTTAGGACACCACCAACACCCAAGGCCCAATTTTTCTGCATCTGTATAACAGGGGCATGTAATTTAAATATTTAAAACAATTTTTAAAAGCAGGGCCCATTCCTGCGCCCAACAAGAGTAACCGTTAGGGGTAACAGTGTTCAGGCAGTAGCAACACCCAAGGCCCAATTTTTGCACCTGTTTGACTGGGCCATGTAATTAACATTTTTTACTCTACCTGGCTTCTATCCCATGAGTACGAGATCACGCTGGACCCCCCCTGCCTCACTCCCGTCCTTCTGTTCAATAGGCCCAATTGTGGCCCTCTGAAAGAATCTACTTTCAGGAAACCAAATTCTCTGTAGCCAAGTCTGCTCTCACAACGTAAGGTCTTGGATGGAAAAATTGGTTTCAAACTCACCCTTGGCTGCCTTCAACTCTAACGTGCCATACCTTTGCCTCATAGCTGCTTATTTCTCTTTGTGTTTTTTTTTTTCGGTTTGTATAACTGTTAATACACTATGCTGCAAACAGAACTCTGTATCTGGTACTTCTATGCTGTACCTTTGTGATTTTGACACTGTCGTTCCTATATACTCTGTATTCTGCAAAAATCCAATAAATATATTTATAAAAAAAAAAAAAAAAAACATTTTTTACTAATCGTTTAAAGCAGGGCCCATTCTTGCACCTTACAAGAGTAACTATGAGGGGTTACATTGTTCAGGCACCACCAACACCCAAGGCCCAATTTTTCTGCACCTGTTTGACTAGGGCATGTAATTACAATTTATTTTAACAATTTTTTACAGCATGGCCCGTTCCTGCACCCAACAAGAGTAACTGTGAGAGGTTACAGTGTTCAGGCACCACTATGACAGAATTATGAAAAAAATGCATGGGGTCCCCCAAAAATCCATACCAGACCCCTATCCGAGCATGTAACCTGGTAGGTCAGGATGGGGGGGAACGAGTGAGCGCCCCCTTCCTGAACCATACCAGGCCACATGCCCTCAACATGGGGAGGGAGCTTTGGGGTCCCCAAATGCACCTTGTCCCCATGTGCATGGGGACAAGGGCCTTTTCCCGACAACCCGGCCGGTGGTTGTCGGGGTCTGCGGGTGGGAGGCTTATCGGAATCTGGAAGCCCACTTTAACAAGGGGGTCCCCAGATCCCGCTGTCCCATATGAGTGGGTAAAGGGTACATCATACCCCTACCCATTTACCAAAAAAGTGTAAAAAAAGTAAAAATCACAGGAGACAGTTTTGGACAATTCCTTTATTAAAAAAGAAAAAAAGTGTCCTGCAATGTACATCCATTTTCAATCATGCTGCCGTACTAGAGTTGAGCGAACCCGGACTGTAAAGTTCGGGTCCGTATCGGACTTTAAGGTGTCTGTGCCCCGAACCCGGACATTTAAAAAAAATTCCGGGTTCGGGTTCGATATTCAAGTATTTTTTGCGCCTTTTCTATAGCTGCAGGGCAGCCAATCAACAAGCGTTTTACTCATTTGCCCTTAGAAGCCATCACAGCCATGCCTACTAATGGCATGGCTGTGATTGACAAGTGCATCATGTGACCCAGACTATTTTCGGTGCCTGTTGAACAGCTGCAGGGCAGCCAATCAACAAGCGTTTCACTCGTTTGCCCTTAGAAGCCATCACAGCCATGCCTAATAATGGCATGGCTGTGATTGAAAAGTGCATCATGTGACCCAGCCTCTATATGAGCTGGAGTCACGTATGCCGTGTGTAACATCGTCTCAGGCTAGTGTAGGGAGAGCATGCTGCCGGCGCTGTGAGGGATAGATTACCGATCTAATATGATCTCATCATGCATTACAGACAGATTCCTGGCGGTGCTGTGAGGGGAAAGCTTAGCGTTCTAAAACCATCTGATACTGGACTAGATAGCATTTACTAGTGCTGTGAGGGATAGATTACTGATCTAATATGATCTCATCCTAAATTACAGACAGGTTCCTGGCGGTGCTGTGAGGGGAATGCTTAGCGTTCTAAAACCATCTGATACTGGACTAGGTACAGTTTACAAGTGCTGTGAGGGAAAGATTATTGTTCTAAAATCATTTCCTAGTGCTATAGGGAGAGCTTCCTGCTGGTGCTGTGAGGGACAGATTATTATTCTAAAATCATCTCCTAGTGCTATAGGGAGAGGTGCCTGCTGCTCCTGTGAGGGACAGATTATTGTTCTAAAATCATCTCCTAGTGCTATAGGGAGATGTTCCTGCTGCTCCTGTGAGGGACAGATTATTGTTCTAAAATCATCTCCTAGTGCTATAGGGAGAGGTTCCTGCTGGTGCTGTGAGGGACAGATTATTGTTCTAAAATCATCTTCTACTGCTATAGGGAGAGGTTCCTGCTGGTGCTGAGGGACAGATTATTGTTCTAAAATCATCTCCTAGTGCTATAGTGAGAGGTTCCTGCTGCTGCTGTGAGGGACAGATTATTGTTCTAAAATCATCTCCTTGTGCTATAGGGAGAGGTTCCTGCTGGTGCTGTGAGGGACAGATTATTGTTCTAAAATTATCTCCTAGTTCTTTTGGGAGAGGTTCCTGCTGCTGCTGTGAGGGACAGATTATTGTTCTAAAATCATCTCCTAGTGCTATAGGGAGAGGCTCCTGCTGGTGCTGTGAGGGACAGGTTATTGTTCTGAAATAATCTCATAGTGCTATAGGGAGAGGTCCCTGCTGCTGCTGTGAGGGACATCATATTGTTTTAAAATCATCTCCTAGTGCTATAGGGAGAGGCTCCTGCTGGTGCTGTGAGGGACAGATTATTGTTCTAAAATCATCTCCTAGTGCTATAGGGAGAGGCTCCTGCTGGTGCTGCGATGAACAGATTATTGTTCTAAAATCATCTCCTAATGCTATAGTGAAAGTTTCCTGCTGCTCCTGTGAGGGACAGATTAATGTTCTAAAATCATCTAATAGTGCTATAGGGAGAGGTTCCTGCTGGTGCTGTGAGGGACAGATTAATGTTCTAAAATCATCTCCTAGTGCTACAGTGAGAGTTTCCTGCTGCTCCTGTGAGGGACAGATTATTGTTCTAAAATCATTTCCTAGTGCTATAGGGAGAGGTTCCTGCTGGTGCTGTTAAGGACAGATTATTGTTCTAAAATCATCTTCTACTGCTATAGGGAGAGGTTCCTGCTGGTGCTGAGGGACAGATTAGTGTTCTAAAATCATCTCCTAGTGCTATAGTGAGAGGTTCCTGCTGCTGCTGTGAGGGACAGATTATTGTTCTAAAATCATCTCCTAGTACTATAGGGAGAGGTTCCTGCTGGTGCTGTGAGGGACAGATTATGGTTCTAAAATCATCTCCTAGTGCTATAGGGAGAGGTTCCTGCTGGGGCTGTGATGGACAGATTATTGTTCTAAAATCATCTCCTATTGCTATAGGGAGAGGTTCCTGCGGGTGCTGTGAGGGACAGATTATTGTTCTAAAATTATCTCCTAGTTCTTTTGGGAGAGGTTCCTGCTGCTGCTGTGAGGGGCAGATTATTGTTCTAAAATCATCTCCTAGTGCTATAGGGAGAGGCTACTGCTGGTGCTGTGAAGGACAGATTATTGTTCTGAAATAATCTCCTAGTGCTATAGGGAGAGGTCCCTGCTGCTGCTGTGAGGGACAGCATATTGTTTTAAAATAATCTCCTAGTGCTATAGGGAGAGGCTCCTGCTGGTGCTGTGAGGGACAGATTATTGTTCTAAAATCATCTCCCAGTGCTATAGGGAGAGGTTCCTGCTGGTGCTGCGAGGGACAGATTATTGTTCTAAAATCATCTCATAATGCTATAGTGAAAGTTTCCTGCTGCACCTGTGAGGAACAGATTATTGTTCTAAAATCATCTAATAGTGCTATAGGGAGAGGTTGCTGCTGGTGCTGTGAGGGACAGATTAATGTTCTAAATTCATCTCCTAGTGCTATAGTGAGATTTTCCTGCTGCTCCTGTGAGGGACAGATTATTGTTCTAAAATCATTTCCTAGTGCTATAGGGAGAGGTTCCTGCTGGTGCTGTTAAGGACAGATTATTATTCTAAAATCATCTCCTAGTGCTATAGGGAGAGGTTCCTGCTGCTCCTGTGAGGGACATATTATTGTTCTAAAATAATCTCCTAGTGCTATAGGGAGAGGTTCCTGCTGCTCCTGTGAGGGACAGATTATTGTTCTAAAATCATCTCATCATAGTGCTAGAGGGAGAGGTTCCTGCTGCTCCTGTGAGGGACTGATTATTGTTCTAAAACCATCTCATCATAGTTCTACAGGTAGAGGTTCCTGCTGCTCTTGTGAGGGACAGATTTCTGTTCTAAAATCATCTCATCATAGTGCTAGAGGGAGAGGTTCCTGCTGCTCCTGTGAGGGACTGATTATTGTTCTAAAACAATCTCATCATAGTGCTACGGGTAGAGGTTCCTGCTGCTCTTGTGAGGGACAGATTTTTGTTCTAAAATCTACTCATTCTGCTAGAGGGAGAGGTTCCTGCTGGTGCTGTGAGGGACAGATTATTGTTCTAAAATAATCTCCTAGTGCTATAGGGATAGGTTCCTGCTGGTGCTGTGAGGGACAGATTATTGTTCTAAAATCATCTCCTAGTGCTATAGGGAGAGGTTCCTGCTGCACCTGTGAGGGACCGATTATTGTTCTAAAAGCACCTAATGGTGCTATAGGGAATGGTTGCTACTAGTGCTGTGAGGGACAGATTAATGTTCTAAAATCATCTCCTAGTGCTATAGGGAGAGGTCCCTGCTGGTGCTGTGAGGGACAGATTATTGTTCTAAAATCATCTCCTAGTGCTATAGTGAGAGTTTCCTGCTGCTTCTGTGAGGGACAGATTAATGTTCTAAAATCATCTCCTAATGTTATAGGGAGAGGTTCCTGCTGGTGCTGTTAAGGACAGATTATTGTTCTAAAATCATCCCCTAGTGCTATAGGGGGAGGTTCCTGCTGCTCCTGTGAGGGACATATTATTGTGCTAAAACCATCTCCTAGTGCTATAGGGAGAGGTTCCTGCTGCTCCTGTGAGGGACAGATTATTGTTCTAAAATAATCTCGTCATAGTCCTACAGGGAGAGGTTCCTGCTGCTCATCTGAGGGACAGATTATTGTTCTAAAATCATCTCATCATAGTGCTACAGGGAGAGGTTCCTGCTGCTCTTGTGAGGGACAGATTATTGTTCTAAAATCATCTCATCATAGTGCTAGAGGGAGAGGTTCCTCCTGCTCCTGTGAGGGACAGATTATTGTTCTAAAATAATCTCCTAGTGCTATAGGGATAGGTTCCTGCTGGTGCTGTGAGGGACATATTATTGTGCTAAAATCATCTCCTAGTGCTATAGGGAGAGGTTCCTGCTGCTCCTGTGAGGGACAGATTATTGTTCTAAAATAATCTCATCATAGTCCTACAGGGAGAGGTTCCTGCTGCTCATGTGAGGGACAGATTATTGTTCTAAAATAATCTCGTCATAGTCCTACAGGGAGAGGTTCCTGCTGTTCATCTGAGGGACAGATTATTGTTCTAAAATCATCTCATCATAGTGCTAGAGGGAGAGGTTCCTACTGCTCCTGTGAGGGACAGATTATTGTTCTAAAACCATCTCATCATAGTGCTACAGGTAGAGGTTCCTGCTGCTCTTGTGAGGGACATATTATTGTGCTAAAATCATCTCCTAGTGCTATAGGGAGAGGTTCCTGCTGCTCCTGTGAGGGACAGATTATTGTTCTAAAATAATATCATCATAGTCCTACAGGGAGAGGTTCCTGCTGCTCATCTGAGGGACAGATTATTGTTCTAAAATCATCTCATCATACTGCTACAGGGAGAGGTTCCTGCTGCTCTTGTGAGGGACAGATTATTGTTCTAAAATCATCTCATCATAGTGCTAGAGGGAGAGGTTTCTGCTGCTCCTGTGAGGGACTGATTATTGTTCTAAAACAATCTCATCATAGTGCTACGGGTAAAGGTCCCTGCTGCTCTTGTGAGGGACAGATTATTGTTCTAAAATAATCTCCTAGTGCTATAGGGAGAGGTTCCTGCTGGTCCTGTGAGGGACAGATTATTGTTCTAAAATCATCTCCTAGTGCTATAGGGAGAGGTTCCTGCTGCTCCTGTGAAGGACAGATTATTGTTCTAAAAGCATCTAATGGTGCTATAGGGAGTGGTTGCTGCTAGTGCTGTGAGAGACAGATTAATGTTCTAAAATCATCTCCTAGTGCTATAGGGAGAGGTTCCTGCTGGTTCTGTGAGGGACAGATTATTGTTCTAAAATAATCTCCTAGTACTATAGGGAGAGGTTCCTGCTACTCCTGTGAGGGACGGATTGTTGTTCTAAAATCATCTCATACTGCTAGAGGGAGAGGTTCCTGCTGCTCCTGTGAGGCACAGATTATTGTTCTAAAATCATCTCATCATAGTGCTACAGCGAGAGGTTCCTGCTGCTCCTATAAGGGACAGATTATTGTTCTAAATTCATCTCCTAGTGCTAGTGCTAGAGCCTGCTGCTCCTGTGATGGACAGATTATTGTTCTACAATCATCTCATACTGCTACAGGGAGAGGTTCCTGCTGCTCTTGTGAGGGACAGATTATTGTTCTAAAATCATCTCATCATAGTGCAAGAGGGAGAGGTTCCTGTTGCTCCTGTGAGGGACAGATTATTGTTCTAAAACCATCTCATCATAGTGCTACAGGGAGAGGTTTCTACTGCTCTTGTGAGGGACAGATTATTGTTCTAAAATCATCTCATCCTGCTAGAGGGAGAGGTTCATGCTGCTCCTGTGAGGGACAGATTATTGTTCTAAAATCATCTCCTAGTGCTATAGGGAGAGGTTCCTGCTGGTGCTGTGAGGGACAGATTATTGTTCTAAAATCATCTCCTAGTGCTATAGGGAGAGGTTCCTGCTGGTGCTGTGGAGGACAGATTATTGTTCTAAAATCATCTCATAGTGCTATAGGGAGAGGTTCCTGCTGCTCCTATGAGAGACAGATTATTGTTCTAAAATTGTCTCATACTGCTAGACGGAGAGGTTCCTGCTGCTCCTGTGAGGGACAGATTATTGTTCTAAGATCATCTGATCATAGTGCTACAGGGAGAGGTTCCTGCTGCTCCTGTGAGGGACAGATTATTGTTTTAAAATAATTTCCTAGTGCTATAGGGCGAGGTTCCTGCTGCTCCTGTTAGGAACAGATTATTGTTCTAAAACCATCTCATCATAGTGCTAGAGGGAGAGGTTCATGCTGCTCCTGTGAGGGACAGATTATTGTTCTAAAATCATCTCATACTGGTGTAGGGAGAGGTTCCTGCTGTTGGTGTGAGCGGTGCATTTCTTGCACAAAAATAAAAAGTGCATCTACATTGCTGTTTTCTAAAGAAAAAAAACTAAGAAAAATGTATTATTCTTTTTTTTGTGTTAATAAATAGTGGTACATAGTACATTTGCGTCCAGAATGAGGAGAACGTCAAAAAAGTGACATGGTCGTGGTCGTCTTCGTGGTTCTGCTGATGCTGCTGGTGTTGGTGTTGTTGGTGAAGTTCCTGTTGCAAGGAGAGGACGTGGTCGATCTGTGCTAGCTACACGCACAAGTGAAACACCTTCCTCAGGTGAGAGTAGCCGACAGAACCTTCAACGTTATATGGTAGGCCCGAATGCCGCTCAATGAATGGTGAGGCCAGAACAAGTACATGCGCTAGTAGATTGGGTGTCTGACAATGCCTCCAGTTCCTACACATTGTCTCCCACCCGGTCCCTTGATGAAAGCTTAGAGCTGGCACCTGAACCCCATGGCCATCTGTCTTTCACCTCAGCCCCTTGTAAATCAGCCAAGCAGTCTGAGCCCCAAGTCATGCAGCAGTCTCTTCTGCTTTTTAATAACTCTCCTGGTGTGCTTTCCGTGGGTCATCCACATAGCCCTGCCCCAGAAGTGGAAGACATTGAGTGCACCGATGCCCAACCACTTCTGCGGCAGGACGAGGACATGGAAACACCACCGCAACACATCTCTGATGATGACGAAACACAGGTGCCAACTGCTGCGGCTTTCTACAGTGTGCAGACTGACAAGGAGGGCAGTGGTGAAGGGAGGGTGGAAGATGATGTGGAGGAGGATGATGAGGTCCTAGACCCCACATGGAATGAAGGTCATTCAAGTGATGTGTGTAGTTTGGAGGAAGAGGTGGTGGTTGCACAGAGGCACCAGCACAGCAAAAGAGGAAGCAGGTTGCAAAAGCGGAGTGAGCGTCTCCTAGACAGTACGCCTGCTACTACCCACTGCACACAGGGACCTAGTACACCAAAGGCAGCTCAAAGACGTTCCCAGGCATGGCAGTTCTCCAGACAATGTGCTGACGGCAAGACACGTGTGGTTTGCACGCTGTGCAATGAGAGCCTGAAGCGAGGCATAAATGTTCTAAACCTGAGCACAACCTGCATGACCAGGCATCTTAATTCAAAGCACGAGCTGTGATGGAATAAGTACCTCAAAATCCAAGAAAGGTCTCGGCCTCCTCCTGCTTCTTCTTCTGCTGCTGCCTCGGCCTCTTCTTCCACCTCTAAAGCGCCAGTGTCACCTGCCACCCAGCAAACAGACGATGTGACAGCAATGCCACCATGTCCGCCACTGTCCCCAAGCATTTCCACACGGTCCCATGGAATCTTACAGCTCTCCATGTCCCAAACACTGGAGAGAAAGAGGAAGTACCCCCCTACCCACCCGTGATCCCTGGCCCTGAATGCCAGCATTTCAAAATTCCTGGCCTTTGAAATGCTGTCATTCCGTCTGGTGGACACAGACAGTTTTAAAAACCTGATGGCGGTGGCTGTCCCACAGTACGTGGTTCCCAGACGCCACTACTTTTCCAGGCGAGCCATCCCTTCCCTGAACAAACAAGTCGGGGACGAGACCAAGTGTGCACTGCGTAACGCCATCTGTGGCAAGGTCCACATAGCCACTGATACGTGGACCAGTAAGCACGGGCAGGGGCGCTATATCTCGCTAACTGCACACTGGGAAAATGTAGTGGCGGGTTGACCTGAGTTAGCTAGCCGTTTGGCGTATTTCCTTCTGCCACCGAGGATTGCAGGGCATTTCTCTTTGTCTCCTGTTGCCTCCTCCTCCTACTGCACTTCCTCCTCCTCCTCTACCACCTCCTCATCCGCTCAGCGTAACACCTTCACCACCAACTTCAGCACATCCAGGGGGAAATGACAGCAGGCTGTTTTAAAATTGATATGTTTCGGGGATAATCCCCACACTGCGCAGCAGCTGTGGACGGGCATTGAACAACAGACCGATGAGTGATTGTTGCCACTGAGCCTCAAGCCCGGTCTGGTGGTGTGCGATAATGGGCAAAATCTCCAAGCAGCTCTGGGCCTAGCCATTTTGACGCACATCCCTTGCCTGGCGCATGTACTGAATTTGTTGGTGCAGAAATTTCTAAAAAACTACCTGGATATGTCAGTGCTGCTGCACAAAGTGCGGGCCGTCTGTGCGTGCTTTTGGCGTTCTCACCCTGCTGCTGGTCGCCTGTCTGCGCTGCAGCAGAACTTTGGCCTTCCCGCTCACCGCCTCCTATGCGACGTGCCCACAAGGTGGAACTCCACCTTACACATGCTGGAGAGACTGTGCGAGCAGCAGCAGGCAATAGTGGAGTTTCAGTTGCAGCACGCAGTGGTGCTGTTCTGCAGTCGCTCTGCAGAACAGCACCACTTCACCACCAATGAGTGGGCCTCCATGCGAGACCTGTATACCATATTGCGGTGTTTCGAGTACTTCCCCAACATGGCCAGTGCCAATGACGCTGTTCTCAGTGTTACTATCCCACTTCTATGTCTCCTTGAAAAAACACTTCGGGCGATGATGGAAGAGGATGTGGCACAGGAGGAAGAGGAGGAGGAAGAGGGGTCATTTCCGTGGTTATCGGGCCAGTCATTCACAAGTGGCTCGGTGGGTGAGTTCCTGCACCAGCATAGGCCAGGTAAAACATTTTCAAGCCAGGACACAGTTCTGGAGTATGAAGAGGACGAGGATGATGATGATGATGATGAGGAGGAACCGTGTTCACAGCAGGGTGGCACCCAACGCAGCTCCTGGGCATCACTGGAGCATGGCTGGGGGGATATGGAGGACACAGATGATACACCTCCCACAGAGGGCAGCTTGTCTTTGCCTCTGGGCAGCCTGGCACACATGAGCGACTACATGCTGCAGTGCCTGCTCAACGACAGCCGAGTTGCCCACATTGTAACTATTGTTGATTGCTGGGTGACCACCCTGCTGGATCCCTGTTACAAGGACAACATCCTTTATTCCCTCACTGAAGCTTGATCGGAAGATACGCGACTACAAGCGCACGCTGGTAAACACGCTGCTGAAGGCATTCCCAAATGACACAGGGGGCTCAGTGGAAGCACAAGGCGAAGGCGGAGGAGGAGGAAGAGGCCACCAATGCAGCTATGGCACTGCCAGCACCTCAGAAGGCAGGGTTAACATGGCCGAAATGTGGAAAAGCTTTGTCAGCAGCATGCCACAACAAACAGCACCTCCAGCTGATAGGCAACATCTTAGCAGGAGGCAGCATTTCAGCAACATGGTGGAACAGTATGTGTGCACACGCCTACACGTACTGACTGATGGGTCTGCCCCATTCAACTTCTGGGTCTCCAAATTGGGCACATGGCCTGAGCTTGCCCTTTATGCCTTGGAGGTGCTGGCCTGCCTTGCAGCCAGTGTATGGTCTGCACGTGTGTTTAGCATGGCAGGGGGCGTTATCACAGACAAGCGCAGCCGCCTGTGCACAGCCAACGTGGACAAGCTAACGTTTATTAAAATGAACCAGGCATGGATCCCACAAGACTTGTCTGTACCTTGTGCAGAATAGCCATTTATACCGGCCTCACATAGCCATTGGTATACTTGTTTTTTTTTTAATATGTCTCAATATTTTGGGGGCTACCCCAATTAGAAAAAAAAACAAACAAACAAAAAACAGTGTTGGCTACCTCCTCCTCCTATTCCACCGCCACTTCCACCTACACCGCCACGGTCATGACCTACTCAACCTCCTACTCCACATCCACCTCCTCCTCCATTTTTTTATGTGATTTTAAGTTAATTCCCTATCCACATTTGTTTGCAGGGCACTTGTCCTACTCTTACCCCCATTTTGCTTCCTTTTGCAGCCCTCTAGCCCTTTCCAGGACTTTTTTACAGCCATTTTTGTGCCTAAAAGTTTGGTTCACCATTGACTTTAATGGGGTTCGGGGTCCGGGGTTAAGTTCGGGTCAAGTTTGGTACCGAACCCAAACTTTTTCACGAAGTTTGGCCGAACCCGAACATTCAGGTGTCCGCTCAACTCTAGCCAGTTACTGTACATCTGTCCCCAGGATCCTTCTACAGCCTAGGGGGATTGCTAGGACCTGCAGTCTGCCCTGAAGATGCCAATCCTGGATACTTCCATCATGGACTGAGCTAGAAATACTCTTTCCTGTGCAGGTATGCTGGGGCATCCACAATCCTGAGTTAGGGATTAGATTAGGGAAAGACTGTTGCCTTTGTTTAAAGAGATATTAGAGGCTTATTTTTTTAATAATAAACATTTTTCTATTAAAAAAATAATTATATTATACTTACCTGCTCTGTGTAATGGTTTTGCACAGAGCAGCCCTGATCCTCCTCTTCTCAGGGCCCCCGTTGGCGTTCCTGGACCCCCCCTTGCTGAGTGCCCCCACAGCCGCTCCCGAGCCACCTCCATAAGACACACAGAGCACGGCGTGGCCCAGTCCCCTCTCTCCCTCTTCTCAGCCAATAAAGATGGAGAGACCCAGGGGCCCAGGGGAGTTGCTGCTCTTGTGCACTTCTCTGGATCAAGAGCAGGCTCAGGTAAGTAATGGGGGCTGTGGGGGGCTGCTGCTTAGAATGCATGAAGGTGAAAAACCTTCAGCCTTTAGAACCCACTTGTTGTGCCAAGTTGTTCAAGTAAAGCTTTGGAAACTTTGCCTTTGTCTGATCTGAAGTTATTCAAGGGGTGTAATGCAAGTAACCAGCATATATAGTCCACAGCTCAGACAAGTGGGATAGACTCTTGAAGAAAAAGTATTTGTCAGCACTTTCTGTGAGCAGGCCCGTCTCCCATAGCAACGGGAGCAGACCAGCACCACAGAGGTCCCCAGCCTATGAACAGATACATGGCAGGGCTCCATACCATTACCGGGCGTGAGGTAGTGGTGATACGCTGGACAGATGGAGGGGACATTAGCTCTGCATGTCCCTCCTAAATGCATCACTGACCATGGTGGTGTATATAACATCAAGAAAAGTTTACTAAAGTTCAAAGTCTGGATGGACCCTCTGCACACAACTATACACCCTCTACAGCAAACTATGCAATAAAAACAAGGATAAGGGGGGCGTGGCCGACAAGAGCCTAAGATGGACGATGGGCTCTGAGGCTCTGAGCATCAGGCCGGGCATAAGCGGCCTCAAGCACAAACCTACGGCACATCGACACCAGGAAAGATCCCCAGACAATCCCGCTACTTAGTGGTGGCTACTTCAGAAGCTCGTGGACCGGCGTGGGTAAGATGGCACCGCCACTGTGGCCATCCCTGCCAGCAGATGCCTCTTCTCAGCATATGGCCCAATAGAGATAACATGCATCGACACAAGCTCCTGTGATTCCCCTACTGGCACTCTGATCACTGGAAGCCCAGCCAAAGCGAAGATGCGGATGGATTCTCCAGCCCCTGTCATACCTGAGGTGAGCCAGCCATCTTTCTTCCCTGGGCCTCAGAGTGCACAAGCAGATATTATAGCTATGTTCCCAACCACTAATCAATCTTTACTGGACACAATACTTAAGGATATGTTAATATCCCTGAGAAGCACACTGCAATCAGATAGGCTTTCTTTCATGCAGCAATTCAGACAGGATGTCATATCCCTAGGGGTAAGAGTGTCTCATGTGGAAACACAGATGGAAGCTTGTGCATCAACTGTTAATGATCTTATCAATGCTCATGCACAACAATGAACATAACTGGATTAAGGCTAAACTGGTGGACCTCGAGGATAGATCCCACCGAAACAATATTAAGATACAGAGAATAGACGAGGAAGTACAAACCCAAGACCTATCAAAGCCATGTTACCAGAACTCAAAAACATAGAATTGGTCATCGACCGCATCTACAGGCTCCCAAAACCCTCATACTTACCTGACACAATACAGAGGGATGTTACCCTGCGTATACACTTTTTACATGTCAAAAACCAACTCATGCAAAAAACAGCACCATAGACACCCTACCCAAACCTCATAATCACCTGCAAATATACAATGACCTATCGCAGCATACTCTACAGAAATGCAGGCAACTGAATAACATCATCAAGGCCTTGCGCAACCACAAAATCCTATATCAGTGTGTTAACTCGGCAAAGGTCCTGGTCACCTTCCAAGGCTTCAAACAGATTATCACTTCCCCCCAGGAGGGCTTACAACACCTTCACACATGGGGAATCATTCCAGAACCTGCAATGCACACTGCTGCACCATCAGTGAGGAGACCCCAACTTTCTAGTCACCCATTGCCACAACGCACCAGCTACAATTCGCGACCATGCTGAATCCAAATAATGGATGTTGCAAGTTGCCAATCCCGATGTTATTTAGCCCTCGGCTGTATAAAAACTCTTTACCCCACTTTTCTTCCCGCACACTTACTGTGCCTATTCTTCTTTTTCAGGAAGTTGTTAACACATTTTGGTTATATCACCGCAAACGTTCATAAGTTATCCCTTGCTGTCTGTTCTCTTTTTTCTTGCGTTATTAATACCAAGGGGCTCAATCACCCCGCAAAAAGATCCTCCTTATGGAAACTAGCCATTTCAACCCAATGTGACATTATCTGTGCACAGGAGACGCATTTTCATACAGACCACCAACCCACTGGCTCCAACAAATACTTTCCACATGTTTTTACGGCAAGTGCACCTGCCAAAAAGAGAGGTGTCCTATTAGCCGTAGAACATGCAATCTTTTTCCAGCTCATCTCTTGCATCACCGATGAGAATTACAGCTATATCATACTTATTTGCAAACTGAATGACTCCCATTTCACCATTGTAAATGTCTACTCCCACAACACCCATCAGAAGCTGCATAAGAAAATTGACAGAATCCGTCAAGGCTCTGTCATCTGCTGTGGGGATTTCAAAATCACTCCAGATCCACAATTAGATACCTCCAACCCGTCAAGCCTAAGCCCTCTCCTCAGAGATTTTCAACTATATGATATCTGGCATTGTCAACACGCTGAGAAACGTGACTTCACCTTTTTCTCGACATGCCACAACTACTATTCCCCTGTCAATCTTTTTCTAACAGACCAATAGCTTTTACAAAAAAAAAAAGCATTACCATAGAGGACTGCCCAAAGTCCAACCTTGCCTTCCTATGGAGAATGAACTCTCATTTACTCCAATGAACTCCTTATGTCTAAATACTTAAAGAGAATCTAGAAGAATTCTTCACCATCAATACACACTTGGTACTAGGGCACAAAAAGAGATGATGCAGCACATTGAAATACTTATCACCGAAATTCAGAACATTGATATCGTAAACAAAAGATGCCCCCAGCCAGATCTAAAAACTAGGCTAGGCCGATCACGCCTAGAACTTAGAACACTACTACTTGATAAACTTGAAAAACAAAGACGCTTAAGAATGACCTATTACATTTCAGGGAATAAAGCTGGCAAACTCCTATCCCATCTGACCAAGGGCTACCAACTTAAGGCCTCATACATACAGGCGTTTTTGACGCCATTTTTTTGCGTTTTTTGCAGCTCTCCATGTTATTCAATGTAGATGCATCGGTATTAATGAGCTCAAAGTAGAACCCATGGCCAACGCATTCCGAGGCTGTAACGTTTTGGTGTTTTTTACGCCGAGCCGGCAAAATGCTCACTAACACACATTAACACCGTACCGGTGTTAACCGGTGTTTATGACGCCGGCGTTTTTTAGGTTAAAAAAATAGCAGAGGAATGGTTTTTGTTTAAAACGTCTATTGACGCCGACGCTCACTAACGCGCATTAACGCTCATTTTTTCCTGACGCAAGGGCCCGACGTTTTGCTTATTTTTTTTCATACGCCTGGGGGTATGAGGCCTAAATCTCATATCCCTTATTTATTCCACCCAATCTACAAATAACCTTTAAACAATCCACAAGCAATTGCTGATGCGTTCAGCGCCTACTATAGTTCCCTCTATAACCTTAAAGAGGATTCCCCTCAATTCCAACCTACCTCAGACGATATACGGTCATTCCTTAACACAATCAAATTGCCCAGCTTAACAGCGAACCAACTAAAAAATCTAAACAATCCTTTCAATTGTACAGAAATAAGCACGGCAGCAGACTCTCTCCCGAACAATAAATCCCTAGGTCCCGACGGATTTACTGGGGAATATTTTAAGCATTTCAAACATATATTGCTTTGCTACTCACCATCTCAAAGTTTTTCAATGCTGCTGCCTCTTCATCATCTTTTCCTACAGATATGCTGAAAGCTTTGATTGTAACCTTGCCAAAGCCAGGGAAGGATCCCACCTCCCCCCAAAATTTCTGACCCATGTCCCTTTTGAACCACTATTTAAAGCTGCATGCCAAGGTTCTAGCTAACCGCCTGGCCGACCTCCTGCTGAACATTATAAATCCTGATCAATTTGGCTTCACGAAGGGTTATTAAACCTCAGACGCCACCCGTTGCTTAATCAACATCATTCGCCTGGCAGGAAAATCCCAAGTGCCTTCTCTGCTTCTTTCACTAGACGCAGAGAAGGCATTTGGCAGAGTGCATCGGTCCTACCTAAGGACCCTACAACAATTTGGATTCAAGGGACAAATACTCTCTGCAATTATTGCTCTACTCTTGCCCTTCAACTAAAGTATACTGCTCAATTATGCTATCTAAACCATTCCAGATCACCAATGGCACCAGGCAGGGGTGTTCTCTATCCCCCTTATCTTCAACCCAATTATGGAGCCCTAGGCAGAAAGTATACGATCTAACCAAGACATCTTATTTGCCAATGATGTCATTCTCATGCTATCACAACCAACTTCTTCCCTGGCTTGAGTACAGCAAATGCTCTCCGCATTTACAAAGTGAATGCTATGAAATCCTCTATTCTAGATCTATCTATACAGCCTCCACTAAAAACGTATTTGCAAAGTAAATTTCCATATGTTTGGGCAGACAAATCCATACCATACCTAGGTATTCTACTAACCAGAAACATTGCATCCCTATACCACTAACTTTGTACCAATACCAAATCACTCCCTAAAGAATTAGAAGCCTTAACCAAAGCTATTCTTCCCTGGTCAGGCCGGCGGGCTCTGTTTAAAATGAACACGCTTCCGCAACTAATATATCTTTTCAGATCGCTCCCTATTCCTGTTCTGGGGATCATTCTTCAAATCAATCCAATCCATAATAGGTTGCTTTATTTGGCAGGGTAAAAAATCTAAGTGTTCCCGTAACATACTAACTAAACATCAAAAAGCGGGCAGGACAGGTCTTATGGATGTTACAGATTACTACATGGCAGCTATCTTACCACAACTCAAAGCGTGGTTCTCACCTCACATCACCAGTCTGGAGAGGCATTGGATCTTGGCAGATAGCGAATCATGATCTATACTCATGGTTACATAGCCAACCTACCTCTTTCCCTGGAAACAGGCAACATCTCCCCTATGATCAGTGTCATTTTTATCATATCACAATTTCCTTCAAAAAGCCTCACCAGGTGTCTCCCCTATACACCCTCCACTACCCTTATCTTTTGCTCCTACACCTTATACCTGATCTATATATCCGTTCTTGGATTGATAGGGGTATACTCCACATACAATACCAATATGCCCATGGTACCCTTAAATCTAAAAGTAAATACTCTTTGCCCATCTCTGGGCACTACCTAACTGACCACAAAACACAAAAAAATGGTATTTCACTCTTTTACAACCTTCTCCATGATAAAGATACATTTCGGAGAATTCCTCTACTGCTCAAATGGGAAGCTGATAGAGGGAAATTTACAGAAAACCAATGGTTAGACGCAATAAAATCTACCTATAAATCCACCCGCTCTGCGAAACTCTGGGATCTACATCTTAAAATCACCCTCAGATGGTATGTCACCTCAACCCAAATGTACACCATTGACCCATCTGCGCCTTCTACCTGTTGGATGCAATGCGGCGAGCTGGGATCTACATATCCTTTGTTGATGCCCCCAACTCAACAATTTTTGGCTTGAGGTATCCCAACTAATCAGTGCAGAAGCTGTCTCACCTCGCAATCTCACACCTGAACTAGCCTTATTTAACATTGGCATTGTAGACTATCCACGCCATTCTCAAAAAGTGATCTCCCATATCCTTTTCACAGCTAGGCTGGCTATTACACTTAAATGGCTCTCACAAGCCATTCCTGACACTGAAGCAATAATTCCCATAGCGCACACACATATTACATTCGATCGTATGTTTGCCTCTAGTTTTGGCAATCTCCAACAAGCGGACTCAGATTGGAGCAACTGGTTTATTGGTACAGCACTACTTATAACCCTGTATTGTAACTGCCATTATTTTTTTCTAAGTAATAGTTCCACCAACAATAGGGCTTAGTAGTGGTTACCTCATCCCAGGATAGTGTACTAGCAAAGAACAAAAATATCCTCTAAGCGGGACTTTAAATAGGTAACTCCATCATGTGTATTAAAATATAGCAGTTTATTGTTTTTTTAAAAGATTAAAGTATAAAAAAGTCACGTCCTCCAAATGGAGGAGACAAGTATACAGATAATACAAATGGTCTCTATACATATATCATACAATCCACCATGTGTACATCCACTTGTGCTGCAGTAGGAGGTTTCGAAATGGATTAGTTCCGTTGTCCCTAAATGGAATACAATACCCTACATATATGTTTCAGGTCCAAATGAAGCCCTTCATCAGCGGTATATTGCAACGGAAAGAGAAGAATATTTGCATTAGAGAAGCAATTGTGTTTCTACAAGGATAGGGAGAAGAACCCTTATTTCTTTCTAACAACAAACATATACACATTATTACCAACTATAAAATACCAACTGTAAAATATCATCGGAAATGAAAGCACATCCCCCACCTTAGTATAAGGATCTTTCTCTGCCTTTGAATCCTTAACCCCTTCCTTATCGGCGTATAATAATAATAATGCAAGGTGCACTCCCCATCCTGGGTGGACGTCATATGAGGGGCCCGCATCGCGGCGATCAGGGATCAGGCATGTCCCTCAGGACTCCAGCCTTCCATGATTGGGCTAAAGAGCCAATGAAATTGGCTCTTAACCATGTGACTGGCTGTGTCCTAACACAGCCGGTCACTTGCGACCATAAAAAAGCGGAGGCGTGCACGCTGCTCATGCGGGCCGCCGGGGGCGCACAGCACGGCGATCGGAGTTCAGGCTTGTCCCTCAGACAAAGCCCAACCCTGATCAGGGTAAAGAGCCAATGAAATTGACTCTTTACCATGTGACCGGCTGTGTCCAATCACAGCCGGTCACAGAATGACAACAATTTGTGGTAACAAGCTGTTACTGGGTTCTCTTCACACACCGATCGTGTGTGAGGAGGAGATAGTGCTAGCAGCTTGTTACCGCTTACTGTGTGCACCAATCACACTGATTGCCCCCCAGTAGTAAAGAGTACCTGTCACCACCCCATCAAAGTACCTGTCACCTGCCCATCAAAGTACCCGAGTACCTGTCACCAGCCCATTAGAGTACCCGAGTACCTGTCACCAACTCATCTAAGTGCCTGAGTACCTGTCACCAACCCATCATAGTACCCGAGTACTTGTCACCAGCCCATCAGAGTACCCGATTACATGTCACCAATCCATCAGAGTACCCGAGCACCTGTCACCATCTCATCAGAGTACCTGAGAACCTGTTACCAACCCATCAGAGTACCCGAATACCAACCCTTCTGAGTACACGAGTACCTGTCACTAGCTCATCAAAGTACCCGAGTACCTGTCACCTGCCCATCAAAGTACCCGAGTACTGGTCATCAACCCATCTGAGTACCCGAATACCTGTCACCAGCCCATGAGAGTACCTGAGTACCTGTCACCAGCCCATCTGAGTACCCGATTACCTGTCAACAACTTATCTGAGTACCCGAGTACCTGTCACCAGCCCATCCGAATGCCCGAGTACCTGTTACCAGCCTATCAGAGTACCCGAGTACCTGTCACTAGCCCATCAGAGTACCCGAGTACCTGTCACCAGCCCATCTGAGTACCCAAGTACCTGTCACCAGCCCATCATAGTACATGAGTACCTGTCACCAGCCCATCTGAGTACCCGAGTACCTGTCACCAACTCATCTGAATACCCGAGTACCTGTCATCAGCCCATCACAGTACCCGTGTACCCGTCATCAACCCATCTGAGTACCTGAGTACCTGTCACCAGCCCATGAGAGTATCCTGAGTACTTATCACCAGCCCATCAGAGCACTCAAGTACCTGTCACCAGGCCATTTGAGTACCCAAGTACCTGTCAGCAGCCCATCACAGTACCCAAGTACCTGTCACCAGCCCATCAGAGTGCCCGAGTACTTGTCACCAGCCCATCAGAGTACCCGAGTACCTGTCACAAGCCCATCAGAGTACCCAAGCACCTGTCACATCTCAGAGTACCTGAGTACCTGTTACCAACCAATCAGAGTACCCAAATACCAACCCTTCTGAGTACCCGAGTACCTGTCACCTGCCCATCAAAGTACCTGAGTACTAGTCATCAACCCATCCGAGTACCCGAGTACCCATCACCAGCCCATCTGAGTACCCGAGTACCTGTCACCAGCCCATCAGAGTACCCAAGTACCTGTCACCAGCCCATCAGAGTACCTGAGAATTTGTCACCAGCCCATGAGAGTACCCGAGCACCTGTCATCAACCCACCTGAGTACCTGTCACCAGCCCATCTGAGTACCCGAGTACCTGTCACCAATCCATCTGAGTACCCGAGTACCTGTCACCAACCCATCTGAAGACCTGAGTACCTGTCACCAGCCCATGAGAGTACCTGAGAATTTGTCACCAGCCCATCAGAGTACCCAAGCACCTGTCATCAACCCACCTGCGTACCCGAGTACCTGTCATCAGCCCATGAGAGTACCCTAAGTACTTGTCACCAGTCCATCAGAGTACTCAAGTACCTGTCACCAGCCCATTAGAGTTCCCGAGTACCTGTCATCAAACCCATCTGAGTGCCCTAATACCTGTCACCAGCCCATCACAGTACCCGCGTACCTGTCACCAGCCCATCTGAGTACCCGAGAACCTGTCACAACCCATCTGAAGACCTGAGTACCTGTCACCAGCCCATGAGAGTACCTGAGAATTTGTCACCAGCTCATCTGAGTACCTGAGTACCTGTCACCAATCCATCTGCGTACCCAAATACCTGTCATCAGCCCATGAGAGTACCCTAAGTACTTGTCACCAGTCCATCAGAGTACTCAAGTACCTGTCACCAGCCCATTAGAGTACCCGAGTACCTGTCACCAACCCATCTGAGTGCCCGAGTACCTGTCACCAGCCCATCACAGTACCCAAGTACCAGTCACCAGCTCATGAGAATATCCGAGTACTTGTCACCAGCCCATCAGAGTGCCCGAGTACTTGTCACCAGCCCATCTGAGTACCTGAGTAGCTGTCACCAACCCATCAGAGTACTCGAGCACCTGTCACCATCTCATAGAGTACTTGAGTACCTGTTACCAACCGATCAGAGTACCCGAATACCAACCCTTCTGAGTACACGAGTACTTGTCACCAGCCCATCAAAGTACCCGAGTACCTGTCACCTTCCCATCAAAGTACCCGAGTACCAGTCATCAACCCATCTGAGTACCCGAGTACCCATCACCAGCCCATCTGAGTACCCGAGTACCCGTCACCAACCCATCTGAGTACTTGTCACCAGCCCATCAAAGTACCTGAGTACCTGTCACCAGCCCATCAGAGTATCCGAGTACCTGTCACCATCCCATCAGAGTACCCGAGTACCTGTCACCAGCCCATCTGAGTACCCGAGTACCTGTCACCAGCCCATCTGAGTACCCGAGTACCTGTCACCAGCCCATCTGAGTACCCAAGTACCTTTCACAAGCCCATCAGAGTAGCCGAGTACCTGTGACCAGCCCATCAGAGCACCCAAGTACTTGTCACCAGCCCATCTGAGTACCTGTCACCAACCCATCTCAGTACCCGAGTACCTGTCACCAGCCCATCACAGTACCTGAGTACCTGTCACCAGCCGATGAGAGTACCCAAATACTTGTCACCAGCCCATCAGAATACCTGAGAACCTGTCACCAGCCCATCAGAGTGCCCGAGTACCTGTCACCAGCCCACCCGAGTACCTGTCAATAGCCCATCAGTGTACCCGAGTACCTGTCACCAGTCCATCAGAGTACCCGAGTACCAGTCACCAGTCCATCTTAGTACCCGAGTACCTGTCACCAGCCCATCACAGAACCCGAGTACCTGTCATCAACCCATGAAAATACCCTGAGTACTTGTCACCAGCCCCTCAGAGTACTCAAGTACTTGTCACCAGCCCATCAGAGTACCCGAGTACCTGTCACCAGCCCATCAGAGTACCCGAGTACCTGTCACCAATCCATCAGAGTACCCGAGCACCTGTCACCAACCCATCAGAGTACCCAAGCACCTGTCACCATCTCATCAGATTACCTAAGTACCTGTTACCAAACCATCAGAGTACCCGAATACCAACCCTACTGAGTACCTGTCACCAGTTCATCAGAGTACCTGAGTACCTCTCACCAGCCCATCAGAGTACCCGAGTACCTGTCACCAGCCCATCCGAGTACCTGTCACCAGCCCATCAGAGTACCCGAGTACCTGTCACCAGTCCATCAGAGTACCCGAGTACCTGTCACCAGTCCATCAGAGTACCTGTCACTAGCCCATCTGAGTACCCTAGTACCTGTCACTAGGCCATCTGAGTACCCTAGTACCTGTCACTAGGCCATCTGAGTATCCAAGTACCTGTCACTAGCCTATCTGAGTACCCGAGTACCTATCACCAGCCCATCTGAGTACCGAACACCTGTCACCAGACCATCAGAGTACCCGAGTACCTGTCACCAACCCATCAGATTACCCGAGTACCTGTCACCAACCCATCAGAGTACCCGAATACCTGTCACCAGCCGATCAGAGTACCCGATTACCTGTCATCAACCCATCAGAGTAGACAGGAACCTGTCACCAGCCCATCAGAGTACCTGAGTACCTGTCACCAGCCCATCAGAGTACACAAGTACCTGTCACCAACCCATCAGAGTACCCGAGCACATGTCACCAACCCATCAGAGTATCCGAATACCTGTCACCAGTCCATCTGATTAACTGTCACTAGCCCATCTGAGTACCCTAGTAATTGTTACTAGCCTATCAGAGTACCCGAGTATGTCACTAGCCCATTAGAGTACCCTAGTACCTGTCACTGCCCATCTGTGTACCCGAGTGCTTGTCTCTAGCCCATCTGAGTACCCGCATGGCTGTCACTAGCCCATCTGAGTACCCGAGTGCCTGTCACTAGCCCATCTGAATACCCGAGTGCCTGTCACTAACCCATCTGAGTACCCGAGTGCCTGTCACTAGCCCATCTGAGTACCGGAGTACCTGTCACCAGCCCATCAGAGTACCCGAGAACATTTTACCAGCCCATCAGAGTACCTTAGTACCTTTTACCAGCCCATCAGAGTACCCGAGTACCTTTTACTAATCCATCAGAGTACCCGTGTACCTATCTGCAGCCCATGCCTCATAAAATATAAATTGTGGTGTTTGCTTTCCAAAATGGGGCAATTTTGTGGGTAACTCCATTGTCCTGGTGCTCCAGGACCTTCAAAAGTGTGATAGGTAGGAATGAAATTAGATGTGTAATTTGTGCTCCCAGAACGCCTGAAGGTACTACTTCAATGATGGACCTCTCTATGTGGCCGGGCTGTGTAAAAGTCTCACATATGTGGTATCACCATACTCGGGAAGAGTAGCAGAATATATTTTGGGGGGTCATTTTTGCTATATACATGCTATGTGTTAGAAATATCATATACATTGACAACTTTGTGAAAAAAATAACTTTTCATTTTCTTTCCAAGTTTTCCGAAGACTTGTGGAAAAAAATGAACCATACAAAAGACTCATTATGCCTCATAGGATACAGGTTGGGATATTTGCTTTCCAAAATGAAGTAATTTTGGGGGTAATTCCACTGTCCTGGTGATCCAGGGCCTTCAAAATTTTAATAGGTCATTATGATATTTTATGTGTAATTTATGCTCCTAGAATGCCTGATGGTGCTTCCTGCATGTTGGACCTCTCTATGTGGCCAGGCTGTGTAAAAGTCTCACACATGTGGTATCGCCATACTCGGGACGAACAGCATAATGTATTTTGGGGTGTAATATTTGCTATGTACATGCTATGTGTTAGAAATATCTTATAAATTGACCACTTTGTGTAAAAATAGAAGACTTTTTATTTTCTTTCCACGTTTTTCAAAGACTTAACCGTACAAAAGACTCATAATGCCTCCAAGAATAAACGTTGGGGTGTTTGCTTTCCAAAATAGGGTCATTTTGTGGGCAATTCCATTGTCCTGGTGTTCTAGGGCCTTCAAAAATGTAATAGGTGGTTGAGAAATGAGATGTGTAATTTATGGAGTGCGCATGCGCGGCCGCTCGTGGATGGAAGCTTAACTCACGAGCTCCGCACTGCTCCAGCTGTCCTCACCCACTGCAGCGTCCCTTCGGACAATTTCAGCTACACAACCAGCCACCCCACCTCCTAAACACCTGCAGAGCCCGGCGGCACCCCTGGATGGCTTCGGGATTAGCACGGAGGGACCTTTTCTGGTAGCTGGGCTCCAGGCCTATAGTGGCACCCACAGCTAATATGGCACCCGCTGCCTTTTCCTTACACGAGCAGGCAGAGGAGGACGAATCTATAGCAGACCAAGACATCAAGGCCGGGTAACCCAGTCAGGGTCCCATACTACTGTGAGCACACTGACCTCTAATCCAGCTTCCCCAGCCTCTACTGAATCCCTGCTCAACAGGACAATGAAGGAGATACTCCTGAGCCCCTTAGGGGATGTATCCACCACGCCTGACAATCTCAGGGACTTCTCCAGAGACTGCAATACTGTCCCACAGGACTTCCCCTCCCTGATGGAGACATTCTTCAGTATGCTCACCAGAGGCCTGGCTCTGAATGCAGCCCAGATCACCTCCACGATCCAGGCTGACCTGCACCAATTGGGAGCCAGAATTGAATCCATAGCCAAAACTGACCAGACCATAGCAAGGGCCAACCAGAATATTGCCAGATTACAGGACCTGCATGAACAACTCGATGCTGCGATTTCTAAAATTGATGATCTCGAAAATAGATCCCTCAGATACAATTTTAGAATAAGGAGGCTCCTGCAAACATTCAAGGAGATGGACAAAATTGTAAGCTCATTTATCAAAGACCTGCTCCCAGATCTGCCCGGACACCGCTTGGAACTAGACCGGGCCCACAGAGCCCTGCAACCGCCTCCCCAGGATGGCTTGCCCAGAGATATCATGGTGAAACCACATTTTTCAAAGTAAAAGAAGAAGTAATGTTACGGGCAAGAGAGCTTGGAGACATCTCAATTCAGAATCACCCTATCCAAATCTTCGCCGACCTCTCCACCTATACTATACAGAAAAGGAGAGCCCTAAAGACCTTACTACAAGCTTTATCCCAGAAATCAATTACCTACAAATGGGCCTTCCCATTCCGTCTTACTTTCTCCTACCAAAACAAACCGTTTGGATTTTTGTCCTTTGCTGAAGGGGAGCACCTGCTCATACAGTTGGGGCTGATCACACAAAAACCGGCTACCTCCTCCACTCCCAGAAATGTCAACTCCTCCAAAATTGCCCCACTGTGGCAGAGGCACCAGACCAAGAGATCCAGGGAAGCCCGCCCTTCATAGTGATCTGGGAACTGTTCTGCACTTAAGACTCTGGTTCATCCTACACCTAGGACAATTTACTCCCACCTGAGGATCTCCACAAGCCAGGCTAGACCTGGCAAAGTTCACCATTCTAACATGTTACTCACACTAGTTACTTGGCATGTTGCCACCCTGCACCTTCACGTAACCCGGAGCATCCTGTTCCTCTTCCCTGTGAACTGAGAAATGTCTCCTGCACTTCTCCACAAGACTGCTCTTCACCATGGTCCTGACATCATTTAACTATATCCTGCGTTACCCTCATTGATGTTGATAATCTCATCTCCTCCAGGGGAAGATAGGGGAGACAAATGAAGAGTTGATTTATATGCCCATAAAATACCTCTCCCAAGCTCCCACCCTTAAATGGAGCCTATAAAAGATCCCTTCCCCACTAACCTGGACTGGGAAAGAAGTCCACAGTCTCTTCCCCCCTACCATTTTTGAGCCTACAATGTTCTTCCCCCCTCGTGTTTCCAGGAACTGTATTGATCTCAATAATGTTCAGATGTATTAGCACCTTTCTATCGGGTTAGTCGGAGTGGAGGCTTCGTGCCTCCTGTTGTCCTAGAGTGGGTATTCCCCACCAGTCTGGGGCAGTTTTACACC
The DNA here is from genome assembly GCA_018402905.1 of Glandirana rugosa. Taxonomy (NCBI): domain Eukaryota; kingdom Metazoa; phylum Chordata; class Amphibia; order Anura; family Ranidae; genus Glandirana; species Glandirana rugosa. The sequence goes on along the minus strand of BLSH010446857.1, from coordinate 25,459 downwards.
CCCCGCAGAGGGGGGTGTTGTCTAGGGGTTTATTTGTGCCAAGAAGGCCCAGAACCCTCCTTGGCACTCTGGGTCTGGGGATTGTTTTTCAAATTTATCTGCCTAGCTGTACTATTGTATCATATTTTTTTGCATTGACGGTCTCCTCTTCTTGTCTCCTCTCCCTGTCCTCCTCTTTTTTTCTAAGACTTCCAAGAGGGCGTCGCCGCAACCTCCACCACGCCAACAACAGAACCCAGAACGAGATAACGGTACCTCTCCATCCTCCTTCATCCACCATGGTAAGATCCTATTTTGATGATGAGTCCCTCCTCCTCTCAGATCCATGGCTTCTAAAATAGATTCTCCTGTTCCTCTAGGTGTAGCAACCCATAATGTCCAGGGCATGAACTCACCGTTCAAAACGCAAAAATTATTTAAACACGATCAATCCCAAAGATTGATGTCCTGCTTTTGCAGGAGACCCATTTTTCCCTCCTCATATAACCCATCCTTCTTGCACAATCAATATCCCCAATTCGACCTATCCAACGCAGATTCCAAGACAAAAGGGGTGGCAGTCTGCTTCTCCAAAACTACTAATTTTTATCATACTGACACACACAGAGATTCACAAGGAAGATATATACTAGTGAAAGGTTCCATGGAGGGAACTATATACTCTTTTATTTCCTACTATGCCCCGAACAAAGGTCAGGCTAAATTTATTTCTACCATGCTCACTGTCCTCAATCCCTTACTGGATGGGGTGATCATTTTTTGGGGGGACACTAACCTCGCATTTGATTTGTCTCTTGACAAATCCAGTGACAGAGCACCACGTCCCAAAAGGCCCCCCAAGCAGAGCGTAAGACTCGGCAACATCCTATTCTCCTCTGGTCTTATTGACATTTGGAGAGAACTAAATCCCCGGACTAAAGACTACACCCACTGCTCAGTCACACACAAAATATATTCGTGGATAGACCACCTTTTTATGCAAGCCCCCCAAATACCACTGGCCGTAAAAACTTTGATAAGGGACATCAATCTATCTGATCATTCCATAGTACTGCTCCTCCTGAAGTGCTCACATTATCATAAGGTACAATTCATCTGGCGCCTCAATGAATCACTACTGAGCGACCCGGTACAAGCAACAATAATAGAGAAAGACCTCAAGGAATACTTCCTCCATCTCGCCTACTTCTCTTTGGGCAGTTCATAAAGCTGTTCTACGGGGAAAACTTATCCCACCTAAAAAGAGAGCGCAGGGCCACGATAGACACACTCTTCAAAGACTTTCGAGTAGAAGCAAAACCCATAAACACAACCCTACTGACACTACCCTGAACCAATTGGATTCAGCCTGTCTAGCCCTGAATCTAGCCCTAACCACTGAAGCTGAAAAACAGCTTAGGTGGTCAGGGACTCGCCTATATTCTTGTAAGGACAAAATTGGCCCTAAATTAGCGATTAAGCTATCGCCCAAACAACGAACAATATCCTTTCCTAAAATATGAACCCCACCTGGTACCCTTTCACAAAACCTGAAACGCATTATGGGATCCTTCCACGCCTTTTACTCCGAAAAAAGGCCAAAAATTCTAATTTAGCCCCCCCAATAGATGAGTTTCTTAGCAACATTCCTCTCCCTAAGCTACAAGAACAACACTCCCAACTCCTTGAGGCCCCTATAATGGAGGCGGAGGACACAGGAGTCATTAAATCCCTTAAACAAATTTCTGCCCCATGACCCAATGGCTTTTCCGTTGGCTATTATAAAAAATTTGCAACCACATTGGCTCCTTATCTGGTCAGGTTCTTCAACTCGCTGTTTACAGGATCCCCTACTGATAAGAACTTAAACCTGGCATATATCTCAGTGATACCCAAACCAGGAAAGGACGCAAGTTCCGTTAGTAATTACTGTCCTATTTCATTAATAAATAACAATCTAAAAATTCTTACTAAGATTTTAGCTAACAGACTCTCTTCATTTATCGCTCACTATGTCCACAAGGATCAAGCAGGGTTTATCCCAGGCAGACAGGGACCTGGCCAGATAAGAATGCCAATGACATCATCTCCCTCTTGAATTCCCATTGGGATGGAGGCCAACCTCAGGAGGGGTACCTGCTTTCCATCGATATTCAAAAAGCATTTGACACAGTCTCTTGGCCATACATATTCTCGGTTCTTGAGAGATGGGGCTTTAGTAACAACTTCACGGGTATCCTACGTGCCCTGTACTCCAATCCCAGCGCCCAGGTGCACCTTCAGGGCTGTTACTCCGACCACATCTCAATCGGAAGGGGTACCAGACAAGGGTGCCCACTGTCTCCCTTGCTGTTCGCTATAGTGATTGAGACACTGGCGATTGCAATTAGACAGCACCCGGACATCAGGGGAGTCTCCTGTGGGCCCCAGGAACACAAATGCGCCCTTTTTGCTGACGATCTCCTCCTTTTTATCACATCGCCCCTGATCTCGACTCCTAGTATTCTTAAGCTACTCAACCAATTTGGTGAAGCATCGGGCCTTCAAGTGAATTTTGCCAAATCCACAGCAATGAATATCACGGTGCCCCCCCACGTTGCTAGAGCGACAACAGTTATAATTCCCCATTACTTGGACCACAACATCTATCTCTTACCTCGGGGTCAAATTACCTCCTAAATTCAACCTTCTGTACGCCCACAACTATCCACCTATGTTTCAAATATTAACAAATGACCTGCTAATGTGAGATAAACAGGAACTCTCCTGGTTAGGTCGTGTTAACCCTGTCAAAATGACACTTTTACCCCAACTCTTATACCTCTTTAGATCCCTTCTCATAGCAATCCAGAGAATTCAACTATCACTCCTACAATCTAAGATTCTGAAATTCATCTGGGGATCCAAGGGTAGTAGATGTTCTAAGCATACCATTTTCAGACATAAATCACAAGGGGGTCTCTCTCTTCCAAATGTTTGGTGGTACTATCAAGCGGCACAATTAGCACAGATTTCTATAGTATACTCACAAGGTCCAAAACCAGACTGGCTACACATGGAATGACAAACTACTCCGCACCATACCATAGACTTCCTACTATGGTCTCCCTCCAAACTCAGGCCACCGTTCATGTCCCCGTTCATGTCCCCGACCTTATCACACTCTTTGGCTCTCTGTGACCGACTCCACAAGCACCCCACCCTGGTCCCCCCTGAGACACCTATTCCATGACCCAGAGTTCCCTCTGGGGATGAACATAGTAGCCTTCAGATGGTGGCTCAACAAGGGCTTTTTTAGAATTGCACATTTCCTCTCCTCCCTAGGCCCACACTCCATTGGATACTATGTTAGCAAACACGACATGCCCTCTATGGAACGTTTCCGTCTAACTCAGATACAGCATTATCTACACTCTATATGACACAATAAACCTGACCCCCCCAAAATCACGAATTATGAAGCTTGGTGCAACTCTCTCATGGATCAGAGGGGCGGAATCTCCATCATCTACTCAGCTATGGCAGACGTGAAAACTAAACCTGCGTATGCACAAGCCTGGGAAAAAGACCTGGGGTCTGAACGAGACCCGGAATCCTGGTACTTCTGCTTCCAAAGGTCCTTCAAGGGTATCCTGAACGAGGCTAACATTAAAATACTCAACCGGTGGTAGAGAGTCCCCACCCTTTTAGCCAAAATATACCCAGATACTTCACCGCTTTGTTTCAGGGGTTGCAATCATCTGGGTTTTCTAATTCACATATGGTGGTCTTGTCCCTGCATAAGAACGCTATGGAACAAGGTATTCGCCTTGCTCCATAGGGTTACGGGCTCACCGGTTCCTCAAAATATTGAAATAGCTCTCTTGAACCACAAAGTGGACAAGTTACCTAAATGCTCAAAAGTTAGTATTTTTCATATTGCTGGGGACCAAGATCACCATAGCTAAATCCTGGAAAAAGGCTTCAGTGGCTTTCTCAACAGTGAAACGGAAAGTCTCTTGGATTATGGTCCAGGAGAAACTGGTCAGCATTCTCCAAGACAAAATTCGGACCTTTGAATCCATCTGGGAACCCTGGGCCATTTATACCAAAACCCCCTTGTACCCTGGTATGATGGCTTCTCCGGTGGCGCCCCCTTAGGTCACTTTCTCTGAAACCATATTTCCTCTAACCCTGAGTTCTCCGCCTCTCCTCCTTTTTACTGCTCCTCCCCTTCCTTATTCCCTCTCTTCTCTAGACCTCTGACCGTCTGTATTGTGCTAACAATAAGCAATAAAAGCTAAGTATGATATCAGAAGATGTACTAAGGTACACTCCGTTTTAGCGTATTGTTGGGTAGGTAGTTGACCCACCTCATTGTTGTTATTGTTAATGCTTAACTTGTTAATATATATATCTATCCCCATTACCTTTATGAACTGTTTCTCGCTGTCACCTCACCGATCCGTCAAGGATCCTTTCCAAACTGGCCCCCTGCCGGAGTGACCTAGGGGATAGGCAAGGCCTGCCTCCCAGGTCACCCACCTTAAAGGGGTGGCCCTGGGGAGACTGTTGAGCTTGCCCTGACCACAGCTTGGTCCCATTGGGGTAGCGGGTGCCTAGCTCGACACGCTCCCAACCAGGGTTTCCACAGTCTCACTCTCCAGGGACGGAAGACCCTTCCTTATCTATCTGAAACTATGAGCGAGAAATTATGTCCAGCAAAGAAGTCTGTTAGCTCTTTAAGCCTTCATAACTTCTAAAACATGACAAACGGTAATATAGCTATATGTCTTTTAATATATTGTACCCAACACTCACCTTTGTTTTTTTTTTACAAACTGTAATGTCATTTTCTAAACCATGATATCTGGCATATGCATCGGCTGTATATCTATGCCTTAAAATTCAATAAAACTTTTTGAAAGAGAGATGTGTAATTTATGCTCATAGAACGCCTAAAGTTGCTACTTCAATGTCGGGCCTCTGTATGTGGCCAGGCTGTGTAAAAGTCTCACACATGTGGTATCGCCATACTCAGGAGGAGTAGCAAAATGTGTTTTGGGGTGTAATTTTTGCTATGTACATGCTATGCATTGGAAATATCTTATAAATGGACAACTTTGTGTTAAAAAAATGCATTTTCATTTTTTCACACATTTTCCAAAAACGTCTGAAAAAAATTATCTGTTCAAAAGACACATTATGCCTCATAGATTATACGTTGGGGTGTTTGCTTTCCAAAATGGGGTAATTTTGTGGGCAATTCCATTGTCCTGGTGCTCCAGGGCCTTCAAAATTGTAATAGGTGGTTGAGAAATGAGATGTGTAATTTATGCTCATAGAACGCCTGAAGGTGCTACTTCAATTTTAGGCCTTTGTATATGGCCAGGCTGTGTAAAAGTCTCACACATGTGGTATCGCCATACTCAGGAGGACTAGCAGAATGTATTTTGGGGTGTCATTGCAAGTATGCATATGCTGTGTGTGAGAAATAACTTGTTTAACAATTTTGTGTAAAAAAAATAATTTTGCAATTTTGTGGGAAAAAAAATTACAACTTCAAAAAAATCACCATGCCCCTTACTAAATGAAGGGGTCATTTGGGGGGTATTTATACTTTCCTGGCTTGTTAGGGTCTCAAGAAATGAGATAGGCCGTCAGTACATTGGGTGTGATCAATTTTCAATGATTTGCACCATAGCTTGCAGACTCTATAACTTTCACAGAGAATAAATACTGTACACTAATTTGGGTTATTTTTTACTAAAGATATGTAGCAGTATAAACTATGGCCCAACTTTATGAAGAAATATGACTTTTTTGCAACATTTTTCAATACAAACGAAAAAAAAGTGTTTTTTTTTTGCAAAATTTTCGCTACTTTTTCGCTTATATTGAAAAAAATAAAAAACCCATCAGTGATTATATACCACCAAAAGAAAGCTTTATTTCTGAGAAAAAAATGATAAAAATGTTGTTTGGGTGCAGTTTAGCATGACTAATTGTCATTTAAAGTGTGAGAGCATTGAAAGCTGAAAATTGGTCTGGGAAGGAAAGGGGTATAAGTGTCCTGTGTGGAAGTGGTTAACTATTTTGATTGTCCCTCTAACCAATTCAGAGAGTTTATGAGAGGTCCTAATACTTAGATCTCTTAAAGAGAAAGTAAACCCTGATGGGTTTTACTTCCTCTTTAGTTTCCTGCAAAGTAAAAGCATAATGGACTAGTATGCATCGCATACTAGTCCATTATGTGCCACTTACCTGCAGAGGAATCCCACGATGTCCCCGCTCCAGGCCACATCCATGACTGCCCCTCTTCTTTCTGGGGCCATGGACTCCGGCACTGTGACTGGTCGGAGTAGCGTGACATCACTCCTGCGCATTGTGCGCGGGAGCCGTCAGTCACGGCACAGTGTTAGAGGAGATACGGCACAGTGCAATTTTAGGAGGTATGCAGGGTACCTACAGGTAAGCCTTGATATAGGTAAAGGTATGATATTTGTTCCTCTTGAAGCAATTATTGTTAAATAATTTATGACAAGGCATTCTGTTGTGCGCAAATGCACTTTGTTATATTTTGTCTTCTTCTCTGTAAAACTCAATAAAAGCCATTGCAAAGAAAAACAGGGATATTTACTTTACACATATAGCAATACAAGCTTAAGCCGGCCAACTGCATCAAAGTAATCCCTATTATGGCCGGTCCTACATTGCTTTGCCACTGCAAATGCTTCGGTGAACACCATGCCAACCTGGGGCATAGAGACACAAGGTGCCGGAGAGCTACTAGGTTCAGGTCTGATCACTGACCTGTGTTACAAGAGAGAGGACATACCTGTGCTCAAATCCCAATAGCTTGTACATGCATTTAAACTATCAGGCGCTAAAGGGGTATGGCCACATATTAATACTAAGAATGGGCTTGAGCATGTTTGGATCGAACCCGACAGGAAGCCAGCACTACCGGCACTCCAATCATAGGCAGTGAGTGTATGTGCAGTTGTCGGTTAACAAATGCCTCACTGCCTATGATTGGCGGTGTGCAGTGACGGCTTCCTGGTGGGTTTGATCCGAACACGTCCGAGCTCATCACTAATTATAACCACAAATTCTGGATGGACCTTCTGCACATGGCTATACACCTTTCTCAGCAAACTATGCAATGAAAAACAGGGATATTTAGTTCGCACATATTGCAAATGCTTAAGCTGACCAACTCCATTAAATTAATCCCTCTTATAGTCGGTCCTACACTGCTTTCCTAATATGTGGTCACACTCCTTTAGCACCTGATCATTTAAATGCATATACAAGTTATTGGGATGTGAGCACAGGCATATATTTTCTCTTTACTAAAGTTCAGTCAACTGTCCAAGTAAAGGTCCCCCATGTGTAAGGCAGTGACTCTAACCAAAGTGCCTAGTGTAGCCCAACTAGGAGGAAAACATGGAGGAAGTGTCACCGGCCTACCCATCAATCCCCCCTTCCACCAACTCAACTTACCAGCACTACATTCATGGAGGTTCACCATTACTGGATCCACAGAATAATCAACCTCCCAAGTCCTTTCTTGCACTCAGTCTTGTAACCAGGGCCAAGGAGTGGCAACTGCCCTGGGCGCAATGGTTTATTGCAGGGATAGGGGTGCCCTGACCCTAACCCTAAGGGAAGGGGGGGGCTCAGTTTGGCATCTTTGTCCTGGACACTGGGTGACCTTGTCCTAGAACTGCTTGTAACCGACCATCATTCTAGTTGGTATTTCTAATATATTGAAGAATGTATTTGCTCCTTTGTTGGGTTCCAGAACCTTGTGGGCTTCACCTCCCCCCCCAGTATTTGATAAAAGCCGGGTCTGCCAATAACAAAGTGCCGTGAGAACTTTTTGGAGATGTAAATTGATTCAGAAGTACGCAGCAGGAAGATACATAGAAGAATAAAAAATATGTTATCATGAAGAGCGTAGTGCAACCTACCTGTAGATTTCATGACGTTGGTGAGGGCGGAGCAACTGTCATCGGCTGTGACCACAGACAGGAGAAAGAAACAAAGCAGAAGCTTCATCATCATCTTCTGAATTCCAGGAACACCTGAGAGGGATGGAGAATCTGTGGAGAACGGGATGATATCTCACCATAAATAACGATTCTCTATACAAATATGGTGGACAACCGCGACACCAAATATGAATAACAGATAACATCACAAGGAATCCCAACACCCGCCTACACCGGGAGACAAAATCATTTCACTTTTCCTTGTTAATAAATTTCCCGGCTCCATCCCCAACATGGAGAAGCTTCACCAGGAAGCTGAAGTATCAGTTATGGTGAAACGTTCCTCCTCTGGCTTCCTCTACCAATAATAATCCATTTCACCAACTTTAAGATGAAATAAACTGGATGAGTTAGGAGCAACTTTATAAATAGAGTTTTGTACCATCAGGAAATATTTGGGAAAACAGAAGAGGAATTTGTCCCCAACATTTACTTCAGGTGTGATGTCCCATAGACCCTCCTATGTAGATAGTAATGGGGGTATATAGATAGTAATGGGGATTATATAGATAGTAATGGGGATATATAGATAGTAATGGGGATTATATAGATAGTAATGGAGGATATATAGATAGTAATGGGGGATATATAGATAGTAATGGAGGATATATAGATAGTAATGGGGATTATAAAGATAGTAATGAGGATATATAGACAGTAATGGGGATATATCGATAGTAATGGGGATTTTATAGACAGTAATGGGGATTATATAGATAGTAATGGGGATATATAGATAGCAATGGGGGATATATAGATAGTAATGGGATTATATAGATAGTAAAGGGGATATATAGATAGTAATGGGGATTATATAGATAGTAATGGGGGATATATAGATAGTAATGGGGGATATATAGATAGTAATGGGGATTATATAGATAGTAATGGGGATATATAGATAGTAATGGGGATATATAGATAGTAATGGGGATATATAGATAGTAATGGGGGATTATATAGATAGTAAAGGGGATTATATAGATAATAATGGGGATATATAGATAATAATGGGGATATATAGATAGTAATGGGGATTATATAGATAGTAATGGGGATATATAGATAATAATGGGGATATATAGATAGTAATGGGGATTATATAGATAGTAATGGGAATATATAGATAGTAATGGGGGATATATAGATAATAATGGGGATATATAGATAGTAATGGGGATATATAGATAGTAATGGGAATATATAGATAGTAATGGGGGATATATAGATAGTAATGGGGATTATATAGATAGTAATGGGGATTATATAGATAGTAATGGGGATATAAAGATAGTAATGGGGATTATATACATAGTAATGGGGGTATATACAGTCCTGCTCACCATTATTGGCACCCCTTCATGTTTTGCATAACTGAGTGAATGTCTTCAGAAATAAATGGAAATGTACCAAATTTATATCAGCAGGATCAGTAGCGACGGTTTCCCACACGTTGGTTTATAATTCCTCCCCACGGTTATAATCACGTGTACGACCAAAAGACAAAAAAGAAATATTAATGTTATAGATACAACTTTATTGTTAACAGAAACAATTTAATGAAACCTGGAGGTTAATTTTCTAGGACGACTATATTTAAACCATGTAAAGGTAAATAAAGACTTCTGTAAGTGAGTCAATACGTTTTGTACTTCCCCACGGTTATTACCACTCGTCCTGACATATATGGGGGTAATGATACATATATTAGGGGTAATGATAGAAATATAGGGGTAATGATAGATATATTAGGGGTAATGATAGATATATTAGGGGTAATGATAGATATATAGGGGGTAATG
>BLSH010446855.1:205791-231288 GCA_018402905.1 Glandirana rugosa | reverse complement strand
AGGTGTCCGCGCTCTACTACGCTCTCCTAGGTGTCCGCGCTCTACTACGCTCTCCTAGGTGTCCGCGCTCTACTACGCTCTCCTAGGTGTCCGCGCTCTACTACGCTCTCCTAGGTGTCCGCGCTCTACTACGCTCTCCTAGGTGTCCGCGCTCTCCTAGGTGTCCGCGCTCTCCTAGGTGTCCGCGCTCACACAGGCTGTTATCAACTGTTTTGGACAGTGGACGTTTTTTGGCTGTAAATAAAAATCTAAGACTAGTGGGTTGCAGTAACACTGAAAAACTCACTACAAAGCTACTGACATTTTATAATGATTTTTTAATGTCCTGTGGGCATGAGGCCTGTCAGCCTTGCAATGCCTCATGGGACTTGTAGTTTCGCAACAGCTGGAGGGCCGCCAGTTTGAGACCCCTGGTATATCTCCATCTAATCGTCTCTCTGTGAAGTGGCTGAGCCAGCTGCCATTCCATGTTCCTGGGTGGATCCTCACTGTAAAGTTGGGATCTCTCCAGAACCTGGACTGTGATGTCAGCCGAGAGCAGACTTTTTAGCCCGCTGATGGCCGAAAGAGGGTCGCAGGAGTGCAGAACGAAGTGCACCTCTGTGATCCATAGGAGAAGTACAGCCAAAATGGCTTTGGCCCCGCTTCTTTTAAAACACTGGGGAAGATTCACTAAAACTGGAGGGTGCAAAATCTGATGCAGCCCTGCATAGACACCAATCAAACGAAGTATGGGCAAGTATAACCGGGCTACCAAAAGTTTTGTACTACGACACGGAGAACACGCCCTGTGTGTAGGGGGGGGGGGGGTTAGGACATCTAGAGGTATACAATGTGTGAGACCTCATTTCACCAACCTAAACTCCAAAAACTTGCCAACCTAAAAAATATGAGGAGCCCAATGGTGGACATGAGATCTGCTGATGTTCTCATGGGTGAAGCTGGGACCTGGATGTAGAAGTCCTATAGCCAGACCTGAAGGATGCCAGAAGGTGAAGTGTTGTGTAAGGAGGAGCTCTTTCTGATGTCTCTCTTCAGTAGGGAGGTTGGCAGAGTCCTTTATGCCCGGACACATTTCCTGCCTCAGCTGCTTTTGGCATTAAATTTTCGTTCCTAAGCCTCCTCCAGTCTGGGAGTTGTGGTTGGTTGGGGGAAGGGTTTGCTCACTCTGCAGGTTTTGTAGCAGTGAAGTTCCCACATTCAGTCATTTACATTATTTTGCAGTTTGCTTACAACCCAATCTGAAGAATTTCTGTTCTCCTGCAGCCCTTGTGTGAAGCTTTAGAAGAATAACTTCCACTCTGGGGGGGTTTTCCTGCCTTTTCTGTCCCCCTCCTCCATTCATAGAAGCTGGACATACAAAATGCTCTTCAGTTTCCTATTAAGCCTCTTGGATTCAAGCCTTTGGCTGGCTCTGTGGCACTTAAACTTTTGTCCAAGTCCATATTCTGTACGTCTGGTTCCGGTATTGAAATGGCAGAACCTCTCCTGCTCAACTGAAAGTGGAGTTCCACCCATGTAAAATTCAGCCGCTACAAAAAGTCTAGCTGCTGACTTTTAATAATCGGACACTCACCTGTCCCTCGCTCCAGAGATGCGGCCGCCCACAGAGTCGCTCTTTTCCCCCTCTGTGCGGCACGACCTCACAGGTGTGGGCGTCCGGCTTTGGCTTCTAAGCCGGGCACGCACTGCGTGCCGTCAATGGCCGGGCGTACCTTCTGGGACCTGTAACGTGTCCCAGAAGATCGCCGGGTGAAAATGGGCAGAGGAAGGTGAACTTCCTCCCGGCTCCGCAGCGCCAGGAGAGGAAGTGGACTTGGGACCCTGTGAAAACAGTCCTTGTTCCCCTCCCCAAAAAATTACAAAAATGGCATGTCGGGGTCACCTCCCCTTTAAGCAGAAGTTCCACTTTTGGGTGGAACTCCACTTGAAGTTCTTTGACCAATCAATGGGGTGAGGTGGTGATGATGGATTTGGGATCCTGGGGTGCCACGGGAATTTGAGGACCAATACGGGTAATTATGTCACCCGCACTGCAGTAGTGCTACATTTTAGGTAATCCTGACCGGCTTAGAATGTTTTTCCTGTGAACTTCTACGGGAAAACTGAGTCTTCTGCCCTTGTTATGTTTTGGTCTTCTCAGTTCACTCGTCCTTTTCAAGGGTGAACCTGAATCTGCCCCGTGGGCGGCGAGTCTTTCTGCAAACACTGAAACTATGACATCGCTTTCTGTTGACATTTTGGGAACGAAGGTTACAGAAGTGACTGCAAATCATAGACCTGCTAGAGGTTGGAATGTTCCAATGTAAACTTGTCGGGATTGTTTATTATACTGTACTGGGAGTTATGTACTTCAGCTCATTACAGACCGAGAAGGCTTTACCTTTGTAAATGTTCATAATCTGTAATTTAGAACTTCTTTCTTACCTACTCTAATAGTTTTGCGGAGAGCAGCCCCTATCTGCCTCTTCTGCCCCCGATCTGCTGCCTCTTCTGCCCCCGATCTGCTGCCTCTCCTGCCCCCGATCTGCCGCCTCTCCTGCCCCCGATCTGCCGCCTCTCCTGCCCCCCGATCTGCCGCCTCTCCTGCCCCCCGATCTGCCGCCTCTCCTGCCCCCCGATCTGCCGCCTCTCCTGCCCCCCGATCTGCCGCCTCTCCTGCCCCCCGATCTGCCGCCTCTCCTGCCCCTCTCATCTGCCAAGGGCACACCATAGCAAGCCACTTGCTTTGGGGGCCCGCGTGCAGGCTTGATCCCCGGGCTGCTCCCGGTCATTGGCACACAGTGTAACTTCTCACCTCCTCACTGGCTGTGATTGACAGCAGCAAGAGTCAATGGCTCCCACCGCTGTCTCTGAGCCAATGAGGAGGGAGAGAGCTTCTGTTCTCATGCATTTCACTGGATCGAGCTCAGGTAAGTATAAAGGGGGGGGGGGGGGTTGTATGCAGAAGGTTTTTATTACCCTAATGCAGGGAATGCTTTAAAGTTATATTAGCCACTTCAGCCCCGGAAAGTTTTTACCCCCTTAATAGCCAGGCCATTCTTTGTGATACGGCTTTCGTTACTTTGACAATTGCATGGTCGTGCGACGTTGTACCCAAAAAAAATTGAGGTCTTTTTTTTTCCCCACAAATAAAGATTGCTTTTGGTGGTTTTGATCCCCTCTGTGGTTTATTTTTTGCGCTATAAACAAAAAAGGCCAACAATTTTGAGAAAACATTTTTTACTTTCTGCTAGAAAACATCCAATAAAAAATGTAAAGAATCAAATTTCTTAAATTTATACCAATCTGTATTCTGCTACCTATTTCCCAATAAGCGTATATTGCTTGGTTTGTGCAAAAGTTATTGCGCCTACAAACTATGGGATAGATTTAGGGACCTTTTTCTTTTTTTCTAGTAAAGGCAATTTTTTAGCGAGACTGCAACATTACGGCAGACAAATTGGATGCCAAGTGACACTTTGGGGACCAGTGACACCAATAGTGATCAGTGCTAAAAAATGCACTGTCACTGGCAGGGAGAAGGGGTTAACCTCGGGGGCGACAAAAGGCTTAAATGTGTTCCCTCAATGTGCTTACTGTGTGGGGGATGGACTCACTGCAGCAACTCACTGATTAGCAGGAAGCACAGATCTCTGTTCCTTTCTGACAGGACGGTCTGCTTTATCTACAACAGCGGACCACCTTTCTGTCATCCCCTGGAGTGATCGGCGGGTCCAGGTGGCCATCGCAGCCTCCGGAACCGCCAATTGGCTCCTGCTGTTTCCAATCACATTGGGCCCCCTGGGTCCCGTATACTAAATCAGTTACCTGTACAGTATATATGTGGTGGGGGGTCTGGAACTGGTTAAAGGCTATCATTTTAAGAAAATAAAGATTACAAATGTTACACTTATTTGCTCTATGTAATGGTTTTGCACAGAGCAGCCCTGAAACTCCTTTTTTTGGGTCCCCCTCCCTCCTACTGAGTGCTCCCAGATAAAGCTGCTTGCTCTGGGGGGAATGCTGCATGCTCACTCCCAAGCCCCACTCTGTGTCCTATAAGACACAGAGCATGGCTTGGCCTCGCCCCTTCTCTCTCCTCATTGGCTCACTGGCACTGATTGACACTCCCAATATCTCCATAAAAAGGATCTGTAACTTGTTGGTCCCCTTGTGATGGCAATAAAGTTAGAAAAAGTTGTGTAAAGAAACAAACAAAAAAAAATCCATATCCTCAACACAACTTTATACCAAACTATTTGGTAAAATAGAATGTGTATTGCTTTAACTAAAATTAATTTTAAAGTATTTTTTGTTCCTCTAAATATGCGTTTGGTAGCTGCGCAAATATTGCGTAGTATAAAAAAAATTCAACTACCACCATTTTATTCTCCAGGGCCTCTCCTTTTAGAAAATGTACTTCTGTGGGGTTTACTGTAATTTATAGAAAAAAAAGGCCGACTTTACTGTGCAAAAAATATTTCCCCGGTAGACGAGTGGTTGAAGTAGTTCTATGTTTTGGTCACCCTTTCCTTATCCTCTTCCTTCTCTTCCCCTAGATGGTATCCCCTGAAATCGAAGCCGGGGAAGAAAGAGAAGGACCGCGGTCAGATAGAGGTGGAGGTCCAGTTCATGAGGAATAACATGACGGCCAGTATGTTTGACCTCTCCATGAAGGAGAAATCCCGCTCACCCTTCGGCAAGCTGAAGGATAAGATAAAAGGAAAGCGGCAGGACGGTTTACCCGACACGGCCTCCGCCATTGTCCCCAGCATGAATCAGTACAGCGATGAGAGCGACTCAGAGATGCCCGAGGTGGAGAAGAAGAAATCCAAGCTGAAGACTTTGTTCTCCTCCAAGCCGGGGCTGAAGAAGAACTCCCTTTCTCAGTCCATGTCTGTCCTTCCAACACTCCCACCATCCCCCTCCCAGAGAACCGTGCTGAAGCCTGGCGACTTCTCCTCCGACTTCAACCGAGCTTCAGGATCCCCCGTGTCGGAGAGTGAGTACTCCGCGTATATTGATCATAGTAATGGGACTTAATCAACCTATACCTAACTGCAGGTAGTGTAATGACTGATGAGTTTGGTATCCATTAGAGCTGCACGATTAGCCGTAATAAAATCGCGATCTCGATTCATCCCCCCTGCAATGTCTATCACGCATTACCGCGATTTACAGTGCAGTTAATGAAGTCCGACTTGCAGGGTGACTCAGCGCGACTTGACTGTAAGTAGAAGTCAATGCAAGTCGCCTGAAGTCTCCCCAGGAACCTTTTTCTAAGTCGGAGCGACTTGAGTCTCTCCTATCTGGGCAGCCTGCCAAGTCTGAGATCATTGCTGATAAAAGAAGCAAAGAGATACAAAGTTTCTACTTATCAAAGGAATGAAATCCGGTGTGTAGAAGAGTTCAGTTTAACCATTTAACCACTTCAGCCCCGGAAGGATTTCCCACGTTGGGACCAGAGCACTTTTTGCAATTCGGCACTGTGTCACTTTAGCTGATAATTGCGCGGTCGTGCGGCGTTGTACCCAAACTAAATTTGCGTCCTTTTTTTCCCACAAATAGAGCTTTCTTTTGGTGGTATTTGGTCAGCTCTGCGTCATTTCTGATCGCCGCTATAAACAAAGAGCGACGATTTTGCAAAAAAAAAAACTATTTCTTTTTGCTAAAATACAAATCCAAAAGAAAATATATAAAAACTAATTTATTCATCGCTTTTGGCCGATTTATATTCTTCCTCATATTTTTGGTAAAAAAAAAATTGCAATTGGCGTTGATTGGTTTGCGCAAAAGTTGCAGCGTTTACAAACCATGAGAATCCATTTCTGCCATTTTTTACTTACAGGGGCACTCTAGGGGTTAACTGTGTTCCCTAGGCGTGTTCTAACTGTGAGGGGGCTGGGCTGCCAGGGGCACCAGAGATCTAACTGATCCCAGTGATAGGAATCAGTAGATCTTACATGCTGCCTAACAGAGCGGGGAACCGCCGTGTTTATTTCTGCGGTTCCCCGTTCTTTGCCTCTGGCAACTCATCGCGGCTCGCTGGCTGACATCGGGTCCACCCGAGCCACGGGCACACTCCTCCAAAGTGCGACGGGCCTGTCCTTAAATCGCCGTCTATTTACATATATATATGTCAGCAGAGACCCTAGAGAATAATATGGTGATCGTTGCAATATTTTGTCACACGGTGTTTGTGAAGCGGTCATTAAAACGCAATTTTTTGGGAAGAATGAAACTTTCAAAAAAAAAAAAATCTAAACAGTTATATTATACAAAAAAAATGGGCTAACTTGAAAGTTGATGTTACGCCGTGAGAATCGTGATCTTTATTCTAAGCAAAAAAATCGGGATTCTCATTTTGGCCAGAATCGTGCATCTCTGTTTTATAGCTTTGCCTTTGACTGTCCTGTCCGAGTCTGAAGCCGGCCATAAAGTGGCCAAATTTGGCCGGTTCAACAGGGACCAGCTGAGATCCGAACCATATATGGGCAGGCTGATTGTATTCAGGTTAATCGATCATCTTTGGTACAACCAGCCTGTCATATAATTCATGCGATTATTGCCAGCGGCTATAGCTACTAGCAGTAATCGCTGTGTTATCCCGGCCGGGACGGCAGAATACAAGAACTCCACGAGAGGCATTCCTCCAACACTGCGTTGATGGGAGAATCAAGCGGTTTTCTGTCCTGCAACCTGTAGTTGCTTCTTACTACTTGCCTTGTTAGTATAGGAACGCCACATTTTTAAGCGAACAAAAGGTAGATTTTGCGCCGGGGTTGCCATTTATATTAACCCCTTGCCTACCGGGCACTTTTACCCCCTTCCTGCCCAGACCAATTTTCAGGGATTTATTTTAGCTGCATTTAATCACCACTGAGGTTTTTATTTTTTTGCTGAACAAACGAAATAAGACAAATGTCAAAATGTTGTTTTTTTAAAATAAAATTTTGCAAATAAGTAATTTTTCGGCTGCGCTGATGGGCAGCTGCGGCAGCTGCACTGATGAAGGAAGCTGCACCAAAATTTCGACGGCCGAAAATGGTGTTTTCGGCATTTTGCCGATAGAGAAAAGGCTGCCGATAATGGCACCTAAATAAGAAAAATAAGCTTCCAAATTTGCCACCATGCTGCAGCTGTCCCACGTCGGCTCGAAGACTGAGAACGAAGTGATCACATGACTGTTGATCGCTCAGTTCTCAGTCTTCCCCAGGCGGTGACTCATTGTTCTCTGCTTTCTAGCACTTGTTAGGTGGAAATGGCTGACCTCGGCTGCACTTGAAAGGCGGAGCCAGCTTTTAATCAGGCAGCAGGGGGAATCCAGACAATATTGTCATGCTTTCAGAGTCTGGAGTGGCTTTGCCCAGTCAGCTGATGGCTGCAGAAGCCTGCTAGATGACTGTGGGTCACAGGAGAGCAAAGGTAAATGTACTCCTGTGACCCGCAATAGAAGTATTACCAAAAAGAACTTTAGAGATCAGAGAAATCGGCGAAAGAAATGGGGGAGATCAGAAAAAGTTTAATTTTAAATGTCAAGTTTTTCACAAATCTAAAAGCCTTCATTCTTCATTTCAGGACGATTTCCTCACATTCCAATAATCGCTCACAAAAGAACGGCCAGCGCTGACACCAAGCAGTGGAATCAGATCACATCCGGGAACAAGAAGGAAGGACTGTCTCTGTTCAGTGGCTTGAAGTCCAAGAATGACCCGATCACTCGATCCAACTTGTGCATCAATGGAAATCACGTGTACATAGAGGAGTCGGAGCCGAAAAGTGACAGTTCCAAGGACAGTTCTGTGTCCAACTCCCCACAGATCTCCTGGAGAAGTCCCCATTATGCTTCAGCTGAGAACCTGGACTTGAAACCATCCATGGAGGCTGTAAATCCATCCAATGGTAATGAGAAGGGGATGACGTCTTCCACTTCTAATTCTTCCCTCAAGTCTTCCGAACAGCCGGCAACACAAACCCCACAGGCTGAGGACCCGAGACCAAAAACTCCACCGCTGACCTCCAGTCTCCCAAAGGAAGAAAAGAAGGAAGCTAAAAAACCAGAGAACAAGAAGTCTTCCTTGTTGGCGTTGGTTACTGGGAGAAAAGAAACCCCCAAACCAGCAGAGAATGAACAGCCTGCCGCCCCTGTGAAGAGAGAAGCGCCAAAACCACCTAACCAGCGTCCTACAGAAGAGACCGGCAAGAAGAGCTCCCTGAACCCCTTCCAGGAAGATCTGGTGGAGGAGAGGAAACCAGAACCCCTGCCTAGTGCTAAAACCTCCGCCGTCAAACCCAGGTGTGTACAACTTCCTGTTCATGTCTCACAAGAGAATACTTTAATTTTTTACTAGTTTATAGTATTTATAGCAACTGTAAACTATAATTTCCTTTAGTTTTATGTCTAGCTTTGCTTTTTTTTTTTTTTTTTTTTTTCAAAGCGTTCTTGGAGTGAAAGGAACATATACTTTGTTTTCATGGTGGTTCTTTGTGTATTCTACCAGAACCACTGCTGAAGTGAGGCTTGGTTGCCACATTGTGTGTCTGCTAAAGAGCAGTGCATTTCTCTGTGGTCAGGAAAGCGCACAACTTTGCTCGCGTTTCCCAACTTGCAGCAATGTGAACCGACCCAGAAAACCAGATTATTCAGGAAGGCCATACACAATGCCCTTTTTTTTTTTTTTTTTGCAGGTTGAACAAAAAAGGGCAGATCCCCCCCCATATGCACTTTCGATGTGGATGGGGGAATCGCTCCTGCAGCACTGTTGTGTTCTGCCAGTGGGGAGCCTATTGCGCAACACACATTTAGGTTATCTCCACAAATGCTGAAGTGAGGGGAATAATTCTATTGCTATTACAGTTAGTGGTTATCAACTCGTGACAATCACTTTCACCTACAGGTAAGCCTATAATAAGGTTATGAGTAAGCGGACGTGTAGTCTGTGAAACGCGTTAACCTGCCTGATGTCTTGTGGCAAAGTCTGTCTGCTTTTGTTACTACCAAGTTTGTACCTGCAATAAAATTCACTAGTTATCTTTCATGCTTCGGAGTGCGGTCATACTGCTTGTTTGCTGATTACTTGGATCACGGATCAGACCTGCACCTGAATTCCTGTTGGATGCCTTCATCCACACCTGGAGCGGCTCATTCCTCTCTCCTCTAGATCACAAGCCTATAATAAGGCTTACCTGTAGGTGTCCTGCGTATCTCCCAAACCTGCACGGTTCAGGAGATATGCAGAGTATTAGCTGTGCCGACGTCAATTAGACACATGCGCAGTGAAGAGACTGCCTCCGTGCCGTTTCTTCACTGTGATCGTGCTGTGACTGGCGGCTCCCGTGTGCATGCGTCACGAGACTCCAGCCAGTCATAGAGCCAGAGTCGCGGCCCCGGAAGAAAGAGGGGCTGAAGATGGCCGCGGCCTGCACAGGGGACAGCGCTGGACGTCGCAGGTAAGTGGCACATAATGGGCTACTATGAGATGCACATACTACTTTGCAGGGGAATACAGAGGAAGTAAACTCAATATGGGTTTACTTCCTCTTTAACTTTAAAGTGATACTAAACCTTCAAGTTTTTTCACCTATATCTGTTACTAAATAATATTACATGAGAAGTCTAACCTTGTGTTTCATTTTTGCTTCTAAGTTTTTTTTTTTGTTTTTTTTTTTATGGCTCCGTTTTTTTCCCATTTCTGGTTGTCCTGTTTGCTGGGTGACCCGTGTATTGGCGATCTCAGTGTCACCCATGCGTGCGCGCTCACACCTATGGGACTACAGCCTTGCGTAGGAAAGCTTGCTGCGGCCGCGCTCAGTGTGTCCCTGGGCACGGGAGGACCCATAGGTGTGAGCGCACACGCACGGGTGACGCTGAGATCGGCAATACACGGGTCACCCAGCAACCAGGACACCCAGAAATGGGAAAAACGGAGCCAGAAAAAAAACAACTTAGAAGCGAAAATGAAACACAAGGTTAGACTTCTCATGTAATGCTATTGTTTAGTAACAGATCTAGGCGAAAAAACGCGAGGGTTTAGTATTACTTTAAACTGATGAGCTGGCTTTTAACGCGTTGCCTATGGACAAATTGGGATTATATTAGAATATAATATATTTTAATGAAAAATCTATAAATTATTATTTATCATTTGTATTTATTAATATTGTGATATTAAATTTTCTTTTTTGCTTTGCAGGCAAATGTAATTGTATAGGAATTCAGTGTGCGCACTAAAATTTAAACTTGGTGTATATATTTAAAAAAACAATTTTTTGGAAAATATAGGTTTACAAATAGTTTTGTGCAACATAAAAATGTACAACTACCATATTTTTATTCTACGGGCTCTCTCCTTTGAGAATTTTTATTTATTTATTTTGGGGGCTGTTTGATCTTCATTCACCCGTGCATCCAAATGTGAATGGGACTGCCTGTACTAGGATGCATAGAACACTTGCATATCTGGTGCAGGGAAACTTGGCCCTGACATGGGCGTGCGCCTGAAAGTGATATTCTAGCCTCCTGGTTTTTAAATTTAAATAATAATCATGTTATACTTACCTGCTGTGTGTAATGGTTTTGCACAGAGTAGCCCCTACCCTCTTCTGGGGTCGCCTACAGGCGCTCTTGGCTCCCCCCCCCGTGCCCGTTGACAGTGCAGCTCTGCCCTGCTCACTGGCTGTGATTGACAGCAGAAGGAGCCAATGGCTGTGTCTGATCCAGTGAGAAGGGAGAGAGCGGGAATGCTCCATCTTAGTTGACCCTTACATTCGGGTCCCCATCAGACCCTGCCGATGAGCCTTCACCCCACTGAGTGCCCCCATAGCAAATGGCTTGCTATGGGGACACTCGTGTGGTCTTGCTCCCGAGCTGCTGTGTGTGCCCATTGACGCACACACAGTGCAGACCCTGCTGGGGATCTTGGCTCCTCCACCCAGCCAAGTGCCCCCTGTAGAAAGCCGCTTTCTTCCAAGCCTCACTGTGTGTCTATTGACGCTCCCATGTCATAGGATTTCATTGACAGGAGCCAATGGCTCCCACTGCTACCAATCTGCCCAGTCAGGAGGGACAGAGCTGCTGCTTTTGTGCACATCGCTGGATCGATATCTTGTTCAGGGAAGTATAAGGGGGGGTTTTGGACAGGGGGGAATCCTCTTAGTTTTTTTGTCTTACCATAATGCATAGAAACACTTTGAAGTGGTGCTCAGGTGTGAACAGGGGGCCATTGAAATGAATGAAATTTTGCTTGTTGAGCGTTTTGAAACTAAATCGCTCGGGTGTGAACAGGGCCTGCGGCCAAAAGGGAAAATCAGCATTATTCGGGGTTGACAGATGTAGTTTTTTCGGGGCTGCTGCAGCGTGCCAATTGCCTCCCAGCTGCAGCGTGCCAATTGCCTCCCAGCTGCAGCGTGCCAATTGCCTCCCAGCTGCAGCGTGCCACTTGCCTCCCAGCTGCAGCGTGCCAGGCAGTGAGAGATGTCCTCTCTGCTGCCCGCCGCACTGCTACCAGAGATTGGCTGAGACTGCAGCAGGCGCTGCGCAGGGACAGGGGAGGAGGTCTGACCGAGATCGGCACATTTCTGACCGATACTGATGGTTTGAATAATGTGAATATCGGTCGACCTCCTAATTGTTGTTCCCCGAGTGTAGAGTCGGGCTGTCGCTGATGTCAGTGTCTGATTTATGTGACACTGCTGATATTAGTTTTTTTTCCTGGCTCGGTCTTGGCAGCCAGGATTTGGTATTGATCCGTGAATATGACAGGCGATCGTGACCAATCCTGGTGTTTGTTATTCTAGGACTGTGGATGGATATGGGGCGTCCTCTGTCTCTAACATTGTATAATCTCCTCCTAGCAGACCCGTGTGTGCTGTGGCTGTTATCTCTCTGGGTGTTTGGCATTCGCTGTTAATCATTTACCTTGGTATGAAGTCACCGGGCGCAAGGCCAGAGGACAACACCCAGCTGCTGTTTTCTGCTGCATTAAGGAAGCAAAACTCTTCTCTCTGCTGGTTTCTGTTACCCCCCCCCCCCCTTCCCCTCAGGGCAGATCTTTCAGTTCATCTGGGAATCACCTGATTGATGAAGAATATGAAAACAATATTTGGCAGTGGTTTGGTATTTGTCTGTATATGTACATAGTATAATAAGGTGTGCCTCCCCACACCAACCAAGCCCAGCGTGAGTGACGTTCGTGTCTTTTCTCATCTACATCTTACATTGTCTATGGAAAGGTCTGATGTTTAACCCCTTCAATACCGGGCACTCCTCTCCCCCTTCCTGCCCAGGCCACTTCTCATCTTTCAGCGCTCACTTTGAATGACAATTACGCGGTTGTATAACACTGTGTACCCATATGGCATTTTTATCACGCAGATTTCTTTTGGAGGTATTTCATCACCACTGGGGTTTTTATTTCTTGCTAAAAGTTTTGAAGAAGTAAATGTTTTCTTTAGATTGCCAAAATTTCTAAGGAAGTAATTTTTCTCCTTCACTGATGTGCGCTGATAGACTGCACTGATTTGGGGGGGCACTGATGAGGAGGCACTAATATGCAGTCCTGATAGGGGGCAGGCACTGATGGCCAGCACAGGGTGGCTTGGCACTGATGGGCACGGCTGGGGGCCCTCACTGATGGGCGCAGCTGGGGCTGCATTGTAATCGGGTCACTGATGATCAGTACAGGTCTCCCCTGTGATGAGCTGCCGCTGATTGGCTTTCCTCACACTCTGAGGAAAGGAGAGCCAATTACCGGCATTTGCTTGTTTACATGTGATCGCCTGTGATTGGACACAGCCGATCACATGAGCAAAGAGCCACCGCCCTTTGCCGAGATCGGGATCATGCCGTGTCCCAGGAACACGGCACGCCCGTGTGTTTCAGGCGACCGAACGCTCAGGTGTGAATAGGGGCCATTGAAATGAATGGGATTTGTCTTGTTGAGCGTTTTTAGAGCTTCAAGCAGAAAATCGCTCAGGTGTGAACGGGGCCTTAGACTGAGAACCGAATGATCGAAGACCTCTGATTGGTTCTTGTTCAGAGAGCTGATGACTGTCAGTCGGTGGCTCTCTGCTGTGTGTCTCCAGCGCTCACTGGTGTTGCCGGCCTGGACAGGGATGGTTGCTGGCTCAGGCTCTTAGTATGCTGGTCAGGCTCCTGGGCGGATCTCGACAAAGTCAGGATCCTTCCAGAGTCTGTACCATCTGAGCGACGTCAGTGGACATAAGCCCGCGGTCGGCTGAATACAGGTCACAGGAGTGTAGAATGAAGTACACTCCTGTGACCTACAGGAGAAGTAGAGCCAAAAGAGCGATGGCCATGCTCCTTCCAGCGGAGATGCTAATTGCTAGAAGAAAACAAATACATTTAAAAAAAAAAAAAAAATCTTCTACTATCCTAGCCCTTGTTTTCCACGCTGACTGCAATCCGTTACGGTCATGTCAAAAATAAACCTAGGGTGCCCCACAATCATCATGCCGGCACCACTGCTCTAAGGTGAGGAAAGAGGGCAGATTCTGCTCTTGAATTAACAAGGGGTGCAAACTCATTTTGTGTTTTTTTTGGGACTTATCTGCTCCCTGTTCTATGCCATGTCTGTGACACTCTGCACAGAGAGCAGTACAGAGGGGGCTACGTGCTCCGGATTCCTCGGCCCTGAAACCGGCCATCTGCTTCATGCACAGTTCTCAATATTCCATCACATGTTCCGGGCTGAGAAGGAAACAGGCGATGCTGAAACAGCCAATTAGAACTGAAATAGCCGAGTAGATACCTGAAAAATCAGTCACACCTCAACATATTTGCCAGCACACCGTGGATCTTCAACTGATGTCCAAAAGTTATATTCCATGCAATTTTATTCTATGACCGTAGAAGCAAGATCATATCTTCTGGCTCCTTCAAACAGCCCAGTGACTTCTGAATCTTGCATTCATTTTTACACACTGATTTAATTCACCCCCTTCCCCCCCAAAAATCATAAATAACTTTTTCTCAGTGTATTGCAGTCTTTTGTTAAAGTGGATGTACACCCTTCCATATACCCAGGGAAGTGATTGGCCCCAGGTGATACACAGAGATGAAACCAATCTCCTTCATAAGTTGTACATGTTTGTTTACACCGTCTCTCCCCTACAGCAGTGGTTCTCAACTCCTGTCCCCAGGACCCACTAACAGGCCAGGTTTTTAAGTATTACCTTTGGGAGATCACTGAGCAGCAAATTATCACCTGTGGTGCATTTCAGCTATTTTGCAAACCTGACCTGTTAAGGCTCGCACACACGGTACAATGGTTGTACAACTAGCTTGTTGTACGATCATCTGATTGTTAGTGTGCACGATTACAACAGCCATCGTACAACGGTTGTACAACTGAAGTTGGATGAGCAGACTAGAAAACTTTGGTTGTACGACTGTTGTATCGTGTGCACAGAGAAGTTGGTCCAACAAAGTTGTATTGTGCAAAACACGCATGCTCAGAAGTCAGGAACGCCTAGAAGTGTGCGTTCATGTAAACCTACGTTCCTAATTCACAAATCATTCACCTGAACTTCCTCGTTATACGCTCGTAACACGCCACCACGTGAGGCTTGGTTGTACCATCGCTTAGTGCATGTCAGTACTTGAGACACAACAACCAACATCCAACTTGGTCCAAAGTTGGACGCTTGGTTGTACAACCGTTGCACCCGTGTGTATGAGGCTTTAGTGGGTCCTGAGGACAGGAGTTGAGAACCACTGCCCTACAGCCATTAAAAATACAGAATGTATAAAGCTTGTCTGAGCTTTCAGAAAGCAGGGGGCGGAGCTCTCAAGTTACTTAAAGGAGCTCCAGGCTCCCCGCCAAAAATTAAAAGGCAGTAGCTACTAATCCTGTAGCTGCTGACTTTTGATATAAGGACACTTACCTGTCCAGGGATTCAGCACTGTCCTCACCTGAGCAGATTCTTCAATAGTCTTCAGGTGCAGGCAACGGCATCTCAGGTAAGGGAAACGGGCAGTGAAGTCTTACGGTTTCCTACTACGAATTTGCTAGCAGCGCCTTGTGAATGGTACCGCAGTCTTCGGGGACCTGTGAGGTGTCCCAGAAGACTGGGGGAAGGAGGGGAATGAGGACGGCAGCAAACTTCCTGCTTAGATCGCTGCAGCAATCTGACTGGAAGTGGGAGCAAGTACCTGTCAAACCCATGGACACCCCCAAAAGTGCCTTGAAGTAGTACAGGAGCCTTTGGCGCGACTTCAGTAGTGCTTATTAAGACAGCGCTCATTGATTAACATGGGATTTTACAAGTCAGATCCTAAGTCGCAGCAGTGTGAATCGAGCCCAAAGCTGCAGAGCTCAGTAAGAGCTGATTGGAGTGAAGGGACACCACCTTCCCCCCTGCACAGAGGGAACAGAGCTGAGGCTGTCAATCACAGGCTGTGTGCTGGAGCTCCCTTCCCTTTACCTTTTATCTCTTGGTGTAAGGAAAACTTAGACAGAAGAAAATCCTGCGCTTAGGCCAAAATAGTAATAAAGTCTATAATAATATGCAGCTTTGCAGACAGGTTCTGGCACAACCTTCAAGTCAGATGTAATTAATACTGCAGCGCAAAAAGTCCAAACTTGCTCTTTTAAAGGGAATCTTATGGGAATAGCAAATGCCCACCACCAAAGACACCTCCACACTGGTCTCCTTACCAGATCACGGTGACCCCCTATTACGGAGGGTCAGCTTACGCCTTGGAATTATAGAAAATCTCCCCAACAGAAGTCAGCATCGATAATCCCAGCACCCGGCCGAGCTCTGCTAGTGTTCGCAAGTGGCGGGGGACCTAGCAGAGCTCGGCCGGGTGCTGGGATTATCGATGCTGACTTCTGTTGGGGAGATTTTCTATAATTCCAAGGCGTAAGCTGACCCTCCGTAATAGGGGGTCACCGTGATCTGGTAAGGAGACCAGTGTGGAGGTGTCTTTGGTGGTGGGCATTTGCTATTCCCATAAGATTCCCTTTAAAAGAGCAAGTTTGGACTTTTTGCGCTGCAGTATTAATTACACGTAAGGAAAACTTAGGCATGACTCATGCTGATAGCGGAGGGAGGATGAAGCAGACAGAAATGACACTTGGTGCTCTGGACTGAGATGAGTACACTCTATAGAGAGATGTGCTTTGTTCATATTTCATGTCTGAGGTTTACAGCCACTTTAAAGTTGGGCAGGAGGAGAGGGTTGCATATTCTGCAAGTTGTATATGTAATGGCAACATAATGTATTTAAGGCTGAGTTCATACTGTTGTGATGCATTGCTACCTACTTTTTATTTTGGATAGGCACGGGAGAAAGTTTACCTGAACTACTTTTGGTGACTCGCGTCACATCGAGTAATCTGTGTATTTTTCTTTGGTTTGCTTGGTGTGCCATTAATATTGAATGGTGACGCCATGCAGTAATGTGCAGTGAAACCTTTTTTACTAGGAATTGCCATAGTGTGAATAAGCCCTAAACATTGAGGCATGTAGATTGTTAACCATGTGTGACCATAACTTCTAAATACTGCTTTGTTTTAGTAGTTTTTTAAAAAAATGTCCTGTATATTGTGCATCTGCTAGGTAACTGACCTGCAGAATTTCTTTTTATTTTGTCCTCTTTACAGACTGGACGTGTCTTCAGAGGCTGAAACCAAAGCCAGGCTTTCTTCTGAGTCTTTATCTGATAATTTTTTTGCTGCTTCTTTCTCTGGTGGGCAGATCACTTCTCCTCCTAATGCACCCAGCATTGCTTACACACCTCACTCCCTTGATAAAGGCGTGAAGACGGACAACACAAACGAGGAATCTACGGGCTCTTCTGATTATGGGAACCCTTCCATGCCTTTGTTTTGGAGATCTATGAGCTCTTCAAACAAACCTCCAGAACCTAAAGAGGTAAATGTTGTCGCCCCGTTTGGTGAAAAAAGCAAAGGAAAGAAAACGTATGTTAAGTCCCTTCTTGAGCAGATTACGGGCAAGCCGGCCAGTAAAGATGAAGAAAATGTTGTTGATGAAGAACTTGTGAAGGGTATATTTCCTGTGCACCAGAGCTTATCCGTGGAAGAAGATCCTGAATTATTTCCAGAAAGTAACCTTCACACAGGAGGAGGGGATAATGGTGGCAATCGAAATGAAGATGTGGCGGCTAAGACCGATCAAGCTGTAATACCTGAAGAAAGTAAAGACAAACCTAGTACTGCTGTTAAAGATGTGCCAAAACCACCACCAAGATTGCAGCCTACTTCCAATAAAGAGAAACCTGAAGAAAAGCAAGTGGTACCAAAACCAGCACCTAGAAGTGGAAAAGTAAATAAAGCTTCAGATTCAGAATCCACTACTTCCATACCAGATCCTCAGCCTATGGAGAGATCCATGCCTGAATCCATCATAGAACATGCTGCTCTTGCTGGGGCTACTCCAGTTGATAGCCATATTAATTTGGGACCCGCTGGAGCCAACCTAAAGATGGCCAGTCCATTGATTGAAGAATATAATTATAGACTTTCCGTCATTCTGGAAAAGCCAGAAGTGGCTTCCGATGATGAGCTGCTAGATGCTAAAGATGAACAGTCTAGTATCAAAAAACAGAAAGCGGATGACTCTGCAAAACAGATCAGTGAAGAATCCTTGTATTCCTCCGAGGACTCCAAGGGGAAGCCCTCTGACGTTGCAAATAGTGAAGTGAAAGCTGAAGTGGAGATAAGTGATTCGGCCCACCAACATCCACCTGAGATTTCCACTTCCAACACCTATCCTAGTTCTTCATCCAATTCTGTTTCTCTTCCAAATGACAAAACTAACACTTCCAGCACAGAATCCCCAGCAAACCCAACCATTGATGTTTCTGATAAGGAAAGCACTGGCAAGAAGAAGCTGCTGCGGGCGTGGGTTTCACCCTCTGAGACACATCCAATCCCTACAGTGCAGAACGGTGGAGCAGTGTCTTCCAGACAAAGGTGAGATGACGGCTACAGTAACCGTTTTAATTTCTTTACCATTATTGTACATCTAATACTAGGTGTACTGATTGTAGAGTGTAATCCCGGACGAGCCCCCAATTGTTTTGCTTCAGTCTGTTAAGGTAAATTTGCAGTAAAGCAAGAAAGCTTAAAACCTCTGTAGTGTATTAATGTGTTTTACTCAACAGGCACCACATACAACCATAGGAAAAAGAATTCACAGCATACAAAGTATCATCTTCCCAGCGTTTAGATCCATTTAAAGGACCAGGAGGTGGCGGTAGGCAAGGGTTAAAGCTTCAGTTTGGCTGGAAAGAAATTCCCTACAGCTTTAGTTACATCACTTGCCTGTAATGAAGGATGTCTCTCATTGTGCAGGCAGCTGGATCCAGGAGAAGTCTTCACTACCGGATGCCCCATCCTCTTCCTAGCTCTGAACTTCTAGCGGCTGCAATAGCGAACAGCTTGAGGTCTTCAGGCAGAACAACAGTACAGATGGTCTGATAAGGACACCCCCCCCCCCCCCCCAAATAGAGCAAAGTTTGTGTTACTGTGGTCACCGACAGAACTTTTCTTTTTAACTGAGGGGGCAAATCCCCATCCGACCATCTGTACTACTGGTTTCCTGAAGACCTGAAGCTGTTGACCATGGCAGGTCCGAAAGTTCAGAGACAATAAAAGGACAGGGCATCCCTGCAATAAAAATTTCTCCAGGATTCAGCTGTGTGCACAAACATGAAACATCCTCACTTCTTTACTGGTAAGTGATGCTACTAAAGTAGTGAATTTCCATGGTTGCTGGTAATTTGAAAAAGCATGCCTCTTAATTTCTTGAGGGACTCCAGTGATGTCCCATTCATTACGTTCTTCACTATTGGGTATCTGCTAGAATTCTCCATACCATGGAAAAGGTTTGAGAGTCAACTTTCTTTGTTTGGGGTGGGGAGACAAACTACTGCATTGAAGCCTCACAACTGAGGTCTCCAAAACAAAAAAAAAATACCAGTTTTGTAATATAATTGCCTATAATATCTCAAAATTTTTCCCTCTTTCCATTACCATTTGTCAGCCAAAAATTACTGGCACAGAGTAAAAATCCCCTTTCTGATTAGAGGTCAAATAGCCTGATTCAGCACACCTGGCCTGTAATGAGGTCCTACTGGGGTCAAATACAAATGTTCTGGTGTGTACCATCCTCCTCTGAAGGGTAATCTAGATTTTCATTGGCCAGCAACATGGCTGTTTGAAGGGTTAGTTCACCTTTACCAAAAATTGCTTATTCAGGTAAGGGGCTTCTGTAGAAAAATAAAACAAGCTGTGCAGTTGCAGTTGGATAATGCTCTTGCTATAGGTGTAGGCCATTTACGTACCTCCTGAAGCTTGCCAGAGCCAGCATCATCCTGTTTTGCTTTTTGCTAGGATGTTGCTTAGACCTTCCCAACTAATTTCTACCCCCTAAGATTGGTTGACTCTCTCCCCTGTCACAGCAGCTCAGTGATGCTGCGGTGTAGGATATAGTTATAGTGGATCACAGGGGGTCGGGGGGGGGGGGGATGTTGGTTTGAGAGTGCGCTTCGGTGATAGTGGAGGCGAGCTTTAATGGCTGGGAGTGTCTTAGCAACATCCTGGTAGCAAGACAGGATGATGCAGTCTCTGGGAGTTTTTCAGCCAGGCTTCACAAGGTCCTTAAATGACCTACATTTATAGCGAAGGCATTATCCAACTTTGGTCAAAGCTGCACAGTTAATCTACTGGTACCCCTTACCAGCATAGGTGGTTGTTTGGCAAAGGTGAACCAACCCTTTAGGTGTTGGCAGGACTTTCGGAATGAACAAAATAAAAATAAGGAAGTAAAACCTGAATGTCCTGGTCAGTGCAGAGATGCTTAGTTATCTCCCATTCTCCTGTATTATGAAGGATGTACTCCCTCCTCTGTAGGAGACCTCATTGCCTCCTTCCCAGTCTTCCTTTTCTCTCCCTTTTCCCGGCCTTCCTTTTCTCTCCCTTTTCCCGGCCTTCCTTTTTCTCTCCCTTTTCCCGGCCTTCCTTTTTCTCTCCCTTTTCCCGGCCTTCCTTTTTTCTCTCCCTTTTCCCGGCCTTCCTTTTTTCTCTCCCTTTTCCCGGCCTTCCTTTTTTCTCTCCCTTTTCCCGGCCTTCCTTTTTCTCTCCCTTTTCCCAGCCTTCCTTTTTCTCTCCCTTTTCCCAGCCTTCCTTTTTCTCTCCCTTTTCCCGGCCTTCCTATTTCTCTCCCTTTTCCCGGCCTTCCTATTTCTCTCCCTTTTCCCGGCCTTCCTATTTCTCTCCCTTTTCCCGGCCTTCCTATTTCTGTCCCTTTTCTCGGCCTTCCTTTATCTCTCCCTTCATTTCTCTCTCCCTTTTTTTTCTCTTCCTTCCTGGCTTTCTTTCCTCTCCCTCTCTCCCCTTGTTAATGAATTCTATAAGTTTGAATCACATGGCTGCCATGTAAATGTCATTGTTGCTGATATCTAAAATCTTTTGGTGTCGCAGTAATCGTCTAATTTCCACATTTAATTTTGTAATTTTCTTTAATTTATACATGGAATCCTAGTCTCCTGATAAAGGAGTCCAATAATGAGCATGTGGTGTGAGTGTGGTTAATAACTGGAGGAGGTTGTTCACAATAATTCGTCTTCGACTTGAATATTACAAAATCGATTAGTTTTACCTGTACAGTTCATGCAGTCCTATTGATCAGTTGGGTGGCAGTGGTTGCATGAACACAGCCACAGCTCCCAGTCTGAGATCTGTGCGGATGCATGGCTGGGAACGCACGTCTGTTCAGGGCCATGCACCGATGTCAAATTGGGAGTCCCAACTGACATGAATGGGGCTGCCTTTGCATGGATACGAGAAAACCACCTGTGCATCTTCACGCAGGGAAACATGGCCGTTGCACAGTATACGCTGCAGTACGCCTGTGTAAGAGAGGCTTAAAAGGTGGACTTTGGCAGTAAGTAGAGTTTCAGCAACAGGAACCTTCCCAAACCCCACTCCAGACGTGCTCCTTTCAAACCACGCAGACAACACAGATGCCGGTTACCGCAGCCCCTCTCCAGCCTCAGCGCAAAGTAGATACAAGCCACGCTCCAAAACGTAGCTCTTCTTTCTATAATCATCAAACGATTACCTGGATACATCAATGTCTCCACCCGAAAGCCACCTTCCTTCACACGTTTCACACCTGCTGGCTTTCTAAAGGATAGACTTTTTCCTGTCCTGGTGAGCAAGGCAGCGGTGGTAAAACGCGTCAAGGAAGGTGGTTTCAGGGGAGACATTAATCTATGCAGTTTTTATCTTTTGACAAATTAAAAATAGAAAAAAAGAGCCCAGTTTTGGCGAGTTTGGCTTAGGTTTACTTTGGACTTGAGGTTTCAGCAACCTGCAGTGAGTGTTTCTGAATGCTGAATGTTGTGCAGCGTTGCTGAACTGGAAATATTGCTGGGAAGCTGTTTTAGGCTCCAGTATAATCCAGTAGCAGTTGGCTCCAGTATAGACTGGTAGCAGCAGTGTAAACATCTTTGTACTCAGTGATTGGCACTGCCCGCACCTCCATGCCTCCAGGACTTGGCTTGAGTCAACATTGCGGGGGACGGTCTGTACCGGCTGTGCCGGTGACTGGAGGACTGCAGAGTAAATGTTCGTTTTTTAATTGCAGTTTAATTTACTAATTTTTAACCCGTACTTCTCATTCTGCATTTCATTGCTTCTATTTCTAGTGTCTCTCTCTAGACTAAATCTGACTTTTTAGTTCAGTTCCGCAGTCCTATTACGGGTGTCGGTCTGTGCAGAAAGTAATAAAGTTTTTTTGTTTTGTTTTTTAATCTGTAAAATGTAATTGACAATGAATTCCTTAATTGGAGGAGAATCCTAAACAAAACATGTATGCTCGTACCTACATCATTGGCTGTTTTCATAAATCCAGATTGGGAAATAGATTTTACACTCTGTCATTCTGATTATTTGTATGTCAGAGATCGGAGTAACCCGGAACACTTGTCTGTGATGTACAAAGTGCACAGCGACTGTCTGACATTCCATAACAGAACAAAGAGCAGCTCTATGCACCTCGCTCCTCACTAATGAAATCCCATTCACATGAATTCAGAAGCCAATAATGTACAGTGCAGCAAATATTTACCTTCTGAGGTGCTAATTTGACTTCCTTTACTTTGCAGTCATACGATTGGCTGGCTGCATAAATCTGTATTATTCACGTGGACTTAATTTTCATGCATTCTTCCTGTCTCATTCAATTACGTTCTCATACAAATTATGCATTGACTGCTAAACAAAAGTAACCACCACCCCAATTTATAATATAAATTTGCATAGTAAAATGTATTTCCAGGCACACTTACCAGCTAACCAGCAAAAAAAGTAACAATTTGCATTAAAAGTTGAGGATTTAATTGAACAACATTTGCAAATGTAGTAATTGTAGAATAAATAAGAACTAGATAACGAGTTAAGGGGGGGGCTGGAGGGGAGGGAGGGCGAGGGCTAGGGCTAGAAAGCAATAGCGGGTGGGTGAGCTAGACGGAGGCAGAGAGTGCTATAGAGAGAAGCCACATTGCCTCATCAAGACCCCCTCTGTATAGTGTGGTCCTAACTTTAGTCTGGGAGCCTCCATGTTGGTGCATACACAGGGGTAGGCAACCAGTAGCCCTCCAGCTTTTGTGGAACTACATTTCCAATGAGTCATTACAAGGCTGGCAGTTACAATTACTCTCAGAGGCATGATGGGACTTGTAGTTCTGCAACAGCTGGAGGGCCCCAGGCTGCCTACCCCTCATATATAGCAATAGGTACATTAAAGGGGTTGTAAAGTCTCTGGGTTTTTCACCTTAATGCAGTGGTTCCCAACTACTGTCCTCGGGACCCACTAACAGGCCAGGTTTGCAGGATAACTGAAATACATCACAGGTGATAGCATTTGCTGCTCAGTGATTGCAGTATTCTAATCTGCATCTCCCCAAGGCAATACTTAAAATCTGGCCTTTTGGTGGGATTCTGAGGACCGGAGTTGAGAACCACTAGCTTAATACATTCTATGCATTAAGGTGAAAACTTTACTTGAGCCTGAAATGACCCCGCACCGGGGATAAGCCTTGTCCCTCTGGCTGCCTGCTCCGGTCCTCATTGGATGGATTGATAGCGGCGCAGCCATTGTCTCCCGCTGCTGTCTGTCAGGTCCGGTGACGCGGGAGCCGGGGGCGGAGCCGA
The DNA here is from genome assembly GCA_018402905.1 of Glandirana rugosa. Lineage (NCBI taxonomy): Eukaryota > Metazoa > Chordata > Amphibia > Anura > Ranidae > Glandirana > Glandirana rugosa. The sequence goes on along the minus strand of BLSH010446855.1, from coordinate 208,099 downwards.
GTCCCGCTGTATGTGTGAATACACGCAACAGCAGGACTCGGGAGCGCGCCCGCACGGGTGACTACCAGAGAAAGCACTTCCCTGATGGGTCACTCGACGCGGACAAGGAGTCTTCAAGATTGCCCAGAAGAGGAGGATCGGGGCCACTCTGTGCAAAACCACTGCACGGAGGTGGTGAGTATAACATATTTGTTTAAAAAAAAAATGACTTTAAGGCTACTTTCACACTGGGGCTTTAGTGGTAAAGCGCTGATGGTTTTAGCGGCGCTTTGTTGCCATTAGCGAGGCACTTTTAACCCCCCCCCAGAAGGGGTTAAAAGTGCCCATGCAGCGCTTCCGAAGCACTTTTCAGGCGTCCCAAAGATGCTGCTTGCAGGGCTTTTTTTTCCTGTCCTGCAAGTGGCACCGCCCCAGTGTGAAAGAATTTGCGCTTTCACGCTGGGGTGGATTGAGAGGCCGTTTTCAGCACTTTACAGGCTGCCTCAGTGTGAAAGGGGTCTAAGGGCAGTTATGCCTGGAGGGAGCCTCAAAGTAGAACTATAGGCAAAACTTTTTTTTTTCCAATTTTGGATAGAGCGAGGGAGGGTTCTAACCCATCAGATTTTTTTTTTTCACCATCTGTGTCCCATTGCAGAAATTTACCTTCACTTCCTGTCTCTTAGCCAAACAGGAAGTGAGCAGAAATCCCTTCTAATTTAGGGAATTTCTTGGGGACCCCTAGGTCACCAGAACTAGCGTCCTCATTGGAAGATTTGTGTCTCATACATTATTGGGGACAAGCCAAAATTTTGGATTTTCTTTTACTTTCAATTTGAATGATAATGGCAAACAGGAGAATTTTAGAGGGACACAGAGGGCAAGATGGGTGTTCTAATCCGTCTCCCCTCTATCCTAAATTAAAAAAAAAATGCCTTTAGTTATACTTTCAGCTCCTTTGTAAAAATTGCAGGCACACTTTGGGTTAAGTCCAGTAAGGTGTATGACATCTGCTGGACTCCTCTGTTATTTACATCTGACAGGTTTATTGCTCTGCGGGAGAAACACTCCGGGATCTGAGAAGATAGAGAGGCACACTGAGCATTTATGCCCGCTTCTCCCCTCTGCTGCCCATTCCCAGAAACCTTTGTATTTTTTTTTTTAAATGTGTTCATACAATACCAAGGCTTCTGTGATTGGGCAGGAGAGGAGGGGTCAGCATAGCAGCTGCAACAACTCAGCTGTTGAAAAAATGCAGAGATCAGGGTCCGGCTCCTGGAAATACAGCAATGGTGGTCTTCCTGGGGTACTATAACCTGTCAGATATAAATAGGAGATAAGGCCAGGAGATGTGACGCACCTCATTGGACTTAAAGCGTTTTCTCCCCTAAAAAGAAAAAAAATAACCTGCGAGGCAGCCATAATGAGCGGGTATGCACCGCATACTAGCTCATTATGAAATCCACTGCGCATGTGCCTGCTGATGCCAGCAGCGCTTGCAGTGAGAATATCTCCTAAACCGTACAAGTTTAGGAGATATTCTTTTTACTTACAGGTGAGCCTTATAGGCCGCATTATAGGCTTATCTGAAGGTTAAAATGTCATTTTAGGGAGTACAACCTCTTTAACTCAGTGTGCCTTCACACCGGTACGACTTGTCATGTGATTTTTGACCGCTCCAAATGGCATGACAAGACGCACCCCATTGCAGTGGAACCGTTGATATCGCAGGGATTATTGAAAAGGTTCCAGCGATACTTTTTACTGATTTCATTGCGACTTGCATAGACCTCTGTTAAAGTCGCAACGGGCAATGCAATCGTCAGTGCAAACCGCCTGACCGCGGCAGCCACGATCTGCTGATCGGAGGTGCAATGCTTTGCAGGCTCCTAATAAAAAAATAAATAAAAAAAGAAATAATGCACATTTTTCTACCTGCAAGAAGATTGCATTATTTTATGTATTTATTTTTTTTTACAAAGGTTAACGTCTCCTTTAAAAAAAAAAAAAAAAAAAAAAAAAAAAAAACGGAAACAACTGGGTTTTGTTGTTGTTACTAGCGTCCTCTCTCTTCTAGGAAAATGGAACCTCAATTACCACAAGTCGCGTAAGAGTACTGAGAACTACCCGACACCCTTCAACCTCTGGCCGAACGAGACACAACGTAAGTCGCCGAAGTGACCCAAGCAAGACGTCTCTGTGTCGTTTACATGTTACTTTATATGTTCATGGTAATATCGTAATCCAATCGACCCCTCTCCCCCCTCCCCATGTCTTCCATCTCCTGTAAAGGACTTGAAAAAAAAAAAAAAAAAAAAAAAAAAAAAAATTT
>BLSH010446855.1:187349-198539 GCA_018402905.1 Glandirana rugosa | reverse complement strand
CAACCCTAGCGCAGCCCCCCCCTGTCAGGAGAGCAGCTGATTGGCTCTCCGCTGCTCAGGTCTGCAGACCTGAGCACAGGAAAAGCCGATAGACGGCTCTTCCTATTTACACTGTGATCAGCCGTGATTGGTCACGGCTGATCACATGGTAAAAGGCTTCGGATGGAAGCCTTTTACCTCGATCAGTAATGCGGTGGGTCAGACTGGCCCACGGCACCACCGATCGCCGCAATGCGTGCCCCCAGGGGCGCACAATCGCTGATTATCCTGAGGACGTCAATAGACGTCCAGTCAGGATAATGAACTCCCCGCCCGGACGTCATTTGTCTATGCGCCGGGCGGGAAGTGGTTAAACATAGAGATCCGCTATAAGGTTAAATCTTTTAAATACTTCTGCTCAAGAAAAAAGAGAAACCTAAACCCCATAATGCTGACTTTTCATTGTATAGCTACAGATTCTGTTTATAGGAATAAATCCTTATCGCTTATGGTCAGGGATTGACAAATTTGTTAAAAAAAAAACCTGGCTCCTAACTTTTTAGCGCTGGCTCCTAGATTCAAAGCAAAGTAAACTCTCCTATGTGGTGTGGGTTTTTTTTTTTTTTTTGCTGTCAGGTTCTCTTTAATGAGACATGCAGGGTCTAAAAGACCCCTGATATCTCCCCTGTGCTCCACTGAATGTAATAGAATGCACATCACATTACTTTCTTACCCAGGGCACTGTCAAACATGCCACTTCTGGGTCAGCAGCAAGATGTCCCCTCTCCCTTCTACCCGGCGGCACCCACTATGCCAGTCCTGGGCCATAGCGGAGGGGCGCACACAGCCGCTTTGTCTTCGGCGCTCACCGTGCAGCCCATGGCAGCGACTCCATCCTCCTCCTGCCCAATCACTGATTACCCGCAATGCGGAGCACTGTCAGCCCACTACACCCCGCACTGCCTGGCTGAGACAGGGAACCGCCCACCTCCACACCAAGCCCACCCCTGACACCCCATCCCGCCCAATCGGCTTCACAGCTCGGTCCAGCACACCACCCAGGAGTTGGAAGGCCCAGCCCCTTTAGGACGGGGACCGTCTCTGAGACCCACCCAGTGAATAAAACTCCATTGCCCGACTCTGACTGAGGATCCGTCTACCCAGTCTTGGTGCCAGGCTTGGAGGAAGAGGGGTGCTGTTAGCAGTGAATGGGCTGACAAAAGCCCAGGCGCCAGGACGCAGTTTCCATTCACCATGGCGACCTGGCACCTAGGATTTGTTGAGCCCTGGCTTATGTTGTAGTCTCCAGTTTTATTAATTTATTTTTTTATTTCAAACCCTGGCCATCCACTGATGAACCGTTTACAATGCTTGTTAAATAATATAAATTATTGACTGGTAGAGATTTCAACAAACAAAACCAGGTGATGTCTGTGCACTGAGGCTGATTTACTAAAACTGCAAAATCTGGTGCAGCTGTGCATGGCAGCCAATCAGCTTCTAGCTTCAGCTTGTTCAATTAAACTTTGGCAAAACCTGAAAGCTGATTGGTTTTAATGCAGAGCGGCACCAGATTTTGCTCTCCCCCAGTGTTTCTTCTGTGTACATCATTTGTCTATGCATGTCTTTGTCTTACCAATATGTTCCTTCTATCAGAAATACGATCCCTCGGACCCGGCCTCAGCGTACGCCCAGCTGACCCACGATGAGCTCATCCAGCTGGTGCTGAAGCAGAAAGACACCATCACCAAGAAGGAGAGCCAGGTACGGGAGCTGGAGGACTACATAGACAATCTGCTAGTGAGAATCATGGAGGAAACTCCCAACATCCTGCGCTCCGGTACACAGCTCAGCAAGAAGGCTGGAAAGGTTTAAACCTTTCCATAGACTCCGCTCTTCTAATCTGGATGTCAGAGGACTGTGCAAGACTGACAATGTAACCATAAACTGGGTATGGGGTGGGGGGCAGTACAACACTGGAATAATACTGAGGTTTTGTTATCGCCTTGTGCGATTCCAGAAATGTTATCTTATTGGTACGATCGAATTTAAGGAATCAGAAATTAGCATAAAATGTGAATGAGTTTGACCACACAAGGTAAAAAAACAGTACGTTGTTCAGTATAAAAGTAAGTTTGCTATGATTTGATGGCCCTTGGGCTTTTTCAACATCTTTAGTTGAAAAGGAGTTGCACTATTTGGAATCGATCTTCATCTCTAAGAGGACCGACTGGTATCTGTCCTGGAGGGCCGTGGGCTCCCAGACTGGCGTCTGTCCTGGAGGGCCCGTGGGCTCCCAGACTGGCGTCTGTCCTGGAGGGCCCGTGGGCTCCCAGACTGGCGTCTGTGCTGGAGGGCCCGTGGGCTCCCAGACTGGCGTCTGTGCTGGAGGGCCCGTGGGCTCCCAGACTGGCGTCTGTGCTGGAGGGCCCGTGGGCTCCCAGACTGGCGTCTGCGCTGGAGGGCCCCTGGGCTCCCAGACTGGCGTCTGCGCTGGAGGGCCCCTGGGCTCCCAGACTGGCGTCTGCGCTGGAGGGCCCCTGGGCTCCCAGACTGGCGTCTGCGCTGGAGGAACCGCCAATCAGAATATTTATTTGTACTTAAAAAATGTGAGGATGACATTGAAATAACTGTCTTGGGCTAACAAAAGGAGGCCCTTATTACTTCCTGTCCACGTTTGGTTGCAGGCCCTTCCTCTTAGTAGAAGAGCTCAGATAGAAGATATGAAGAAAGTTGAAAGTGTTTTTAGAAAGCGTGTAAATGAATGTCGTCCGTATTCTGTGTGTCTATTTATGTGCCTTGTACATAGAAATCTCCCTCTTTGCCTTTTACTGCTTTCTATTCTATGTACCTGCTTTCTTGCAGGGAATTGTATGCAAAAAAAGTATATATTTCTATTTAAATGAATCTCTATATTTTAATGAGTTTTTTCAATGAACAAATTTTATATTGATGTGGGTACTGCTGTGACCTCGATGCAATGACAATCTGTGCTGAAACTTTAAAAAGACTCCTTTTTGTGATATTTTTATTGCTGTATGTGAATATTTTTGCAGTCTGGACCGGACTTGATCTACAAGACATGGATATGGACCTAGAAACCTGACTGATCTTTAGAAGGGGAATTAATCATCCCTTTATTATTGGTGATGCGTATATCTGCACAGCATCATGTGATTCATAGACTGCAAAGCTTAAATATAGAATCCTAAATTATAGATGACATAAGGTGCGTTCATAAATGCTTTACATATTCTACATCTGCCACATGCTGTAGTAGTTAGACCTGAAGTGTCACCAGTTTGGCTGGATAGCGGCTTTCCATATACCCAAGCAAACAAATCCTGGAGAGCCGGAGCCATGGACTTGGGAGCCTTAGGCCTTGAGCCATGGACTTGGGAGCCTTAGGCCTTGAGCCATGGACTTGGGAGCCTTAGGCCTTGAGCCATGGACTTGGGAGCCTTAGGCCTTGAGCCATGGCCTCGGGAAAGCCTTAGGCCCCGCGCCCTGGACTCGGGCAAGCCTTAGGCCCCGCGCCCTGGACTCGGGCAAGCCTTAGGCCCCGCGCCCTGGACTCGGGCAAGCCTTAGGCCCCGCGCCCTGGACTCGGGCAAGCCTTAGGCCCCGCGCCCTGGACTCGGGAAAGCCTTAGGCCCCGCGCCCTGGACTCGGGAAAGCCTCAGGCCCCGCTCCGCACATTTCTCGTACTGGAAAAAGCATAACTTCTATATGTGCCTTTTGCTTATATTTTCCTAAAGGGCACCTTCCCTATGTATACAATTTCTCAACTCCCTAGTTGAGCTTTCTTTTCAGATGGATGCAATTTTTTGTTTTTAGAAAGCCTTTCTAAACTCCAAAACCTGTTTGGTGCCTATTGGAGCAATTTCCCTTAAAGCTGAACTTCAGAAATTGAGCCGCAATGTAAGATCTGCTGGCATAGTATGAGTCAAGTCCCAACAAGGTGCATGCCACCTCCTGGACTTGGTTAGATTTGGCAGTTTTGTGGAGCTCCAGGAGATGGCTATCGCGACAGTCCAGTGTGCTCTGACAGGAGAGACCGTGTCGCCTCACACAGCAGTTCTGCCCGCTCATCCCCTCCTCTCTGCTGCCCATTCACAGAAGCATTGTATTTTTATTTTTTCAAAGCGCTCTGTGACTGGGCAGGAGGAGGGAAGGGATGGGAACAGCAGCTGCATGCGACTCTGCGGCTAAAGGAGCAGAGAACACAAGGTCCTGTGTTGGCGCTCTGGAAATGTAGCTATAGCCGCCCTCCCAGTGCTCCATAAAACTGTCATGTGAATTAAATGGTCCAGGAGATGGCAGGCACCTCACTGGACTTAATTCATCATATGCCAGCACATTTTGTGAAATGGCTGAATTCCTGGCATTCTGTTTTAACTTTCCTTCCCTCTGACTACCTGTTTCTCGGGGGTGTGCATATAAGAACAACTTGCCTCGGTTGGGACATGGGATTAAAATAAAAGTCTGAGTGGTTCCAACCTTTTTCCACTCAATCTAACAAAGCGCAGCGGTTGGACTGAAGGTGGAGCCGGTTCACACCAGAATGGGTGCAGTCCAGCTTTGCAGCACATCGGGGTGTAAAAAGTAGTGCAAGCTTTGCACCAAGCCACATAGTGCTATACCATGCGATTTGGTGCTCTGCAAATGTGCTGCGCTTGCAAGATGTGTGTGGGGTGCCATTAACCGTTCATTGGCACCTACGCGTTTCATGCATAGGCAGCACATTCACCTACGTTGCAGGAAATGTGCACAGAGCGCTCCTTTCCCCCACCGTGTTGGCCATTTTTTTCTTATGACTTCAGCTTGCGGTTTCTAGACTGTGAATAGGAGAGGTGCAGCCAATTGCAACTTGGAATAATTAAGAGACTTTTATAGCGCCATAGAAGGGGAGGTACGGCTGGAGAATGCGTTTCACCACTAAGGGACCATTTCTGTACACGCTCCCCTCCCCCACACCAGTGCTGCCTTACTTGTTTGCACTGAAATGAATACGCTGCCTATAATAAACGTTCGCTGACCGCAGATTGCCACCGTCGTGCCTTTAGGTGTTCAGTACAGAACGGTGCGCCCTGTAACTTCATCGCAGCCGGCACCTCTCGCAGCACTTTATGAAAACACAACTGTTATACACTGGATGTTCTTCCTTTTTTTTGTAGTGATGATGATGATATATTTATATAAAAAAAAATAAATGTATTTTAAATTTGGGAATTGAGTCTGGTCTGAGTTTATGGTTTGGTTGGTTTAAAGCAGGGGGTAGGCAACCTGCGGCCCTCCAGCTGTAGCAAAACTACAAGTCCCATCATGCCTCTGGGAGTAATTGTAACTGTCAGCCTTGCAATGCCTCATGGGAAATGTAGTTCTACAACAGCTGGAGGGCCGCAGGTTGCCTACCCCTGGACTTTTAAAGCTTCTGATATTTTGTTTTAAAAATAACAAACATGTTCTACTTACCGGCTCGGTAATGGTTTTGCACAGAGCAACCCGGATCCTCTTCTCAGATCCCCCACCAGCACTCCTGGTTCTTCCTTTCCCCTGCTGAGCACCTTGCTCTGGGGGCACTTGCATATGCTTGATCCTGAGCCACCTGTGTGTGTCTCTATAGACAGTGCGGCTTAACTCTGCCTCCTCACTGGCTGTGATTGACAGCCAATGTAAAGTCAGATAACGGTGCGCTAATTCAACCTGTGAAACCTATATACCTGTGCAGGAAAAAATATTTTGGATACACTAATTGGCAACAATAACCAGGCTACCTAGTGCTAATGAATGACTCTATACAATTTGTGTAATCGTATAAACTTCAACCTGATGAAAAATAAACCATAATAAAAAGTGAAAAAAAAAAATGTTCATTCCCTTGAGAAAGCCGCGTGACCAGTGACGCAACGCGTCGCGAGGAGACGGTGACATCACTTCTGGTGTGTTGTAAACCAAGAAGTAAGCGGTCAGGAGGAGAGCTCTTGATGTCCTCAATACATGCAATTGTACAAAATGTTATAAATGTCAGTGGGTGTTTTTATATTAAAAATACTATTTTGGAGCAGTATTGTGCTGAGATTCGCTTGTATTCTGAGCAATCTTTAACCGGTTCCCGACCTCGCGAAGTATATCTAATGCTGCAGAGTGGCGCTGTCAAGCTAATTGCTGTATAGAAGTGACGGCTCGCATGTGCGCAGCTAGCGGGCGCGAGTGCGCGCCTCACTCTGCAGGAGTGTGCCCCACGGCTCGGGCGGACCCGTTGTCGAGTCGCTATGAGCTGCCAGAGAGAACGGGGAACCGCCGATGTAAACACGGCGGTTCCCCGCGCTGTCAGGCGGCATCTAAGAGATCTACTGATTCCTGTCGCTGGGATTGGTTAGATCTCTGGTGCCCCTGGCAGCCCCGCCCCCCCACAGTTAGAACACCTAGGGAACACAGTTACCCCCTAGATCGCCCCCTGCAGGTTAACCCCTTCACTGCCAATGACATTTACACAGTAATCAGTGGATATTTAAATTTCTGATCGCTGTATAAATGTCATTGGTCCCAAAAAAAGTGTCAAAAATGTCCAACATGTCCGCCGCAATATCGCAGTCCCGATAAAAATCGCAGATCACCGCCATTACTAGTAAAAAAAAAATGTAAAAACGCCGGAAATTAATTCTCATGGTTTGTAAACGCGGCAACTTTTGTGAAAACAAACGCCGATTGCGAGTTTTTTTTTTTTTTTTTTTTAACCAAAAAATATGAGGAAGAATATAAATCGGCCAAAACCGATGAAAAAAAGTGATGATTTTTTATATATATATATATATATTTTGTGGATTTGTATTTTAGCAAAAAGTAAGAAATTTGGATTTTTTTTTTTTTGCAAAATTGTTGCTCTTTTTTTGTTTATAGCGGCGATCAGAAATGACGCAGAGGGGATCAAATGCCACCAAAACAAAGCTCTATTTGTGGGGGAAAAAAAGGACGTAAATTTAGTTTGGGTACAACGCCGCACGACTGCGCAATTGTCAGTTAAAGCGACGCAGCGCCGAATTGCAAAAAGTGCTCCGGTCCTAAAGGGGGAAATCCTTCCAGGGCTGAAGGGGTTAAGGAGCAGATTTCACCATATGCTACATGCATGTTTTCTTATGATCTTGGAAGATCGTTCTACCTAAGGTGTGACGACCCGCAGGATCTCCCCCTGAGGTGAGCAGGCAATTCATCTCGAGGTGGCGGAGGGTCACATTCTTTACACATAGAAGCGCTTAAGTATTCTATACACAGCAGGAGCCAATAGCTTTGTCTCAGCCAATGAGGAGAGGGAGAGCCAAGGCTCCAGTGCTGGATCAGGTGAGTATTAGGGGGTGCTGTGGGACACACGCGCACGCACACACGCGCATCCCTGCATCCAATTCGCATGACTGTGACCGGCTCTCGATGGAGCCGTTTCACGCATGGCCGGGTGGTGTGGATTGCAAAAGGGTCCTGTGCGTGTCTGGGTCCGGTTCAGGTGCAAATTCAGGCGAAAATGCGGAATTGAACCGGTGAACAGACACTCATCAAACCCACACCTATCTGAACCCGGCCTGAAGTGTAAAGCAGGGGGTCTCCGGACTGGCGGCCCTCCAGCTGTTGCAAAACTACAAGTCCCATCATGCTTCTGCCTGTGGGAGTTGCAATGCCTCATCGGACTTGTAGTTTTGCATCAGCTGGAGGGGGCCTCCAGTTTGAGACCCCTGGTGCAAAGTAACTCCTCCAGTTCCCCCAACAGGTCATGTTTTCAGGATTTCCCGCAGATGAAACGGCTGTGCTAAGGCAGTGAAACTGATCAAATCACCTGTGCAAAATAATGGAAATCCTGAAAACATGACCTGTTCGGGGTACTTGAGGACTGGAGTTCAGGAACATTGGTGTAAAGCAGTGGTCTCCAAACTGTGGCGGCCCTTTGCTTGCTTTTATCCGGCTCTTAAGGCATTGTTACTGCCACTGACACCAACAACGGTGCAGAATTCCTTCCACTGACACCAACCATGGAACAGAGTTCCTTCCACTGACACCAACCATGGGACAGAGTTCCTTCCACTGACACTAACCATGGGACAGAGTTCCTTCCACTGACACCAACCATGGGACAGAGTTCCTTCCACTGACACCAACCAAATGAGACAGAATTCCTTCCACTGACACCAACCATGGGACAGCGTTCCTTCCACTGACACCAACCATGGGACAGAGTTCCTTCCACTGACACCAACCATGGGACAGAGTTCCTTCCACTGACACCAACCATGGGACAGAGTTCCTTCCACTGACACCAACCAAATGGGGCAGAGTTCCTTCCACTGACACCAACCAAATGAGACAGAATTCCTTCCACTGACACCAACCATGGGGCAGAGTTCCTTCCACTGACACCAACCATGGGGCAGAGTTCCTTCCACTGACACCAACCATGGGACAGAGTTCCTTCCACTGACACCAACAATTGGGCACTATTCGTCTCCCTAATACTAAAGGTGGGACATTGTTTACTCCCACTGGGGACAGTCCAGCCCTCCTAACATCTGAGTGACAGGAAACTGTCCCGTTGTGTAGAAAGTTTGGAGACCCCCTGTGTAAAGGATGTATGAAGCCCATACAACCACTTTAAACCATGTGTGACCGATACCAGCTTAGGGAGGGATAAAATGTAGGATCACAAATTCTAAACCTAGGGGTATTAAATTAAAATTTATGGTAGACCGGTCAGCAAAATTTCCTTCCGGCAGAGGTCCGAGTCTTGTTAGCACTATAAACGCATGGTTCCCTGTACATTTTCGGCCTCCCCTCTTTTGAAGCAGCCCCACAGTGTCCGTTCCCCTTCACAGCACTGCCTGCCCCCCTTTACATTGCAGTGCCCCTTGACACAACCCAGAGCCCCTCTTTAATGCAAGCCTCCCCTGCACAGTCCTATGGGACCTTTGGCTGGGCAGAGGCACTGATCATCCTGGGGTGTCCCCTCCCGGTTTCCCGTCTGGCCACTGATGTCGTCCTCGGTGGGCGGTGTGGAGAGGAGCTGCAGATCAGGACAGAGAGCTGGGTAATTACCCGCTTGGGAAGTCTTGCCCCTTAGTCCCGATGTGCAGCTCCTCCCACCCCCGCCCACTGTAAGGACGACTCCGGTTGCTGGACGGAAAGCGCGGGAGGACATCCCAGCAGTGGTCTAGACAGGACTGTCACTCGGTCCGCCATTTAGTGACTGCTAACACAGAACCGTTTGGTGAAGTGAATACGGCGTACGCTATTAGTGTTCCTGCACTCATTGACACATCTGATAGAGGAGCTCAGCCACATTCAGACCTTTCATTAGACATGAATGTGGGTTGGTTGCCCTGAACTGCAAGAGGTTGGAACTTTCCTCCTCCCCAGCCTGGCATTGAACAGCCTCCATGGGTGGGGTAGAAATGGCTTCCCCCATTGTCAAGCCTGGATTGGAAAAATCCACCAAGCTAAGGAGCTTCTTGCTTGGCTGGAGAGGAGCATAGGGAGGTCCTGAGAAGGACCATGCATGCTCCAGGCCTACAAGATGTTGCCTTAGATGGGCCTTAAATGGAATGAGTGAAGGGTGTGGTCTTGAATGAGGCCCAGAGCTGTCCTAGGGAATGGGGATGTCTCCTTTGATCAGAAGACCCCGAGATCTTAAGGGTTTTGTTTTCTAGATCAGTGGTTCTCAACCATGGTCCTCAAGTACCCCCAACAGGCCATGTTTTGGAAAATTTATCTTAGAAAAAAAATAGCTGTCCAAACTATCAAGCCATTGACTGATTTAAAGCACCTGTGCAAGATAAAGGAAAACCTGCAAACATGGCCTGTTAGGGGTACTTGAGGACAGGGTTGAGACCCACTGATCTAGAGCAGTGGTTCTCAACCCTGTCCTCAAGTACCCCCAACAGGCCATGTTTTGGGAGTTTCTCTTAGATAAAATAGCTGTCCAAAATACTGAACCATTGACTCTGATTTAAAGCACCTGTGCAAGATAAAGGAAAACCTGAAAACACGGCCTGTTAGGGGTGCTTGAGGACAGGGCTGAGAACCACTGATCGAGAAGACAGACCTTGGCCAGGGCTGTGTCCAGAACGAGGGTGGACTTTGAAAGTTTAACTTCTTCGCATCCGCGCTATAGCCGAATGACGGCTACAGCGCGGCTCTAAAATGCCGGGAGGACGTCAATAGACGTCCTCCCATTCGGCTCGTGCTGGGCGCGCTCCCGCGGGCGCGAGCGGCACGTGCACGCGCCGCTCACGCCCGCGGGAGCGTGCCCGCGGGTCAGGCGGACCCGATGTCCGCCAGAGACCCGCGATCTCCTTACAGACAGGAGGAACGGGGAACCGCCGAAGTAAACACGGCGGTTCCCCGTTCTGTGAGGGGGGCATGCCAGATCTACTGATCCCTGTCACTGGGATCAGTTAGATCTGTCATGCCCCTGCCAACCCCGCCCCCCCACAGTTAGAACACACCCAGGGAACATAGTTAACCCCTTCACTGCCCCCTGCAGGTTAACCCCTTCACTGCCAATGACATTTATACAGTAATCAGTGGATATTTACATTTCTGATCGCTGTATAAATGTCATTGGTCCCAAAAATGTGTCAAAAATATCCGACATGTCCGCCCCGATATCGCAGTCCCGATAAAAATCGCAGATCACCGCCATTACCAGTAAAAAAAAAATAAAATAATAAAAACGCCATAAATCAATGTCCATAGTTTGTAGACGCTATAACTTTTGTGCAACCCAATCAATAAACGCCGATTGCGATTTTTTTTAACCAAAAATATGTAGAAGAATAAATATCGGCCAAAACTGATGAATAAATTTGTTTTTTATTTTTTATTTTTGGATATATATTATAGCAAAAAGTAAATTTTTTATTTTTTGTTTAAATAAGTAGTCAAAACCGGCTATAAATAAGAAGATGTATAAAAACCAATTTTTTTTAGCGTTAGCCGCAAATAACTAACCCAACGTGTTTTCAATATCGCAGATGTTTGATACCTGTAACTAAATACCGCAAAAATAATAAAATAAAAAAAAAATGACCATTACCGCCACTAGACGCTAAAAATAGCCCTGACGCTATAGCCCCGCCTGTACAGCCTATAAAAACTGTGTAAAAACCCTGGTTACTGTAAATATGTCGCTAGTCTTTACATTTATAGGTGACTAATGACATATTTACA
>BLSH010446855.1:91425-127217 GCA_018402905.1 Glandirana rugosa | reverse complement strand
TTGGTTGGTGAGGGGAGATGAATTAGGATTAGTTGGTGGTGGGTGAATTAGGATCGGTTGGTGGGGGGTTGAATTAGAATTGTCTGGTGGTGGGATGAATTAGGATTGGTTGGCTGGTGGGGGGATGGTGAATTTTGGGTTTACTGGTGGTGGGATGAATTAGGATTGGTTGGTTGGTGGGGGGGATGAATTAGGATTGGTTGGTTGGTGGGGGGATGGTGAATTTTGTGTTGGTTGGTGGTGGGATGAATTAGGATTGGTTGGTTGGTGGTGGGGTGGGTGAATTAGGGTTGGTGGAATACTGGGCTGCATTGCTTTTTGCATTTTTAACACTGGAACAATGGAAGGCCAACCTTTAGGAGATCGTTCTGCATGATTGTATTGCACAAATCCATTCTTAGCACCTGTGAGAGGTTCTACATATTGGAATTCTTTAGTGGGAGGGTATAGGAATTAATATGGATATGCTTGGATGTTGCATTTATCAGGTATGCATGTGCATCATTTTTATTGCCACCTAGAAGCATCCTACGGAGCCACCCTTGGACTCCACCTAACCAACGCCACCCAACTAATCAACATCATTTCAATAACTGCAATTTGCAAATTGGAACCCAGAGGAAGGGGCCATAAAAGATATCCTGGGGGATTTCCTGGCAAATTTAGGTAAGAAAGTGCAGCTTCTTTCAACCAGACGTCAGATGGGGGTGACGCTCAGTTCTCATTATTTCATTGGCCACAAAGGAGAAATATTCAAAACATTTCTCAGGACTTTTCACGTGGGACTTGAAATGGTAAAAACTTCTATCAGATGTCTGAGGGATTAGGTGTTCTGGTTGCCTCCAGCAACAACAGATTTTGGCCTTCATGTTCCCAGCACAGTATGGGAAGAAAGGATATCGCAGGACGCCGTCTGGCTACAAGAACGGTTCTTTCATGACTTCCAGTGGTTCATGATGCCTCCTGTTTGGCTAATATTCTGGAATGTTCTCCACAAGCTTTTTGCATGGCAACGAAACCCCGCCTGGTCTCTGGAGAAGTGTACACTAGTTGTTGTTTGATTGGGCATGATTGTCACACTTACAGTAGAACTCCAATAAAAGAAAAAAATATCACATTTAACAATAAGATAAATAAAAGCAGCCTTTGCTGCAATATTTGCCTTCAATCTGGGGCTGCCCCCCACATAACTTCTGTGACTGGACAGCAGAAGCAGCACAGTTTTAACGCTCAAGTGACCCGACCTGAACTGACATTCTTACTGACATTTCGGATTCCAGCCTGACCTCAGTCCACCTAAACCACACCCTGACTTGACATGTCACACTTTAATGCACAACAAGCAAGGTCAGCGCATAGGATGGGGACCCCCTACCCTTTGCTAACATGCTGCAAAAGGCAAGGTAATATATACTTACCTACCTCCAGTTTCCATACTGCAGTGGGTGTTGTCACTATCCTTCGAAAAAAGAGCCCCAAAAATGCTGAGTTGCCCAAATCTCACAAGGCGATGCTGGAGCACATACTTGGCATTCCTTAGAATCTTGCTGGTGGTGATGAGCTTGGGCTCAGCTCAAACCCAAATTTGCATGAACCTGAAAGTTAGTTATCACTGCTGGGCCAATGAGCTGCAGGCAGGAGATTCTCCGCCCCACATTGATATACACAAAGGGTCAGGAATGCTTATGACATCATTGACCTAATATGGCCATTCTAGGTCAATGTCGTTTCTAGGTTCCATTTTAGGTCATTTCTAGGCCAATGTGAGTGACCTAATATGGCCATGTGGCCATATTACGTCAATAGCATCTCTGCCACTTTATATACATGCAGGTGTGGGGCAGGAAATCTCCCATCCGCAGCTCTTTGGTCAACCCAAGTTCATCCCTACTCGCTGGTTATGCCACTCTCAGCTAGGCCCCAAGGGTGAAAGCTGGAGACAGGGTAACTTTCCTCCCCACGGGTCCATTACACAGTGAGCTATAAAGTGAGAGGTGCCACTTTAAGGCCGAATTTGGGGGAATTCCCTCATCCTTATAGAGCCTATTTGGGGGAAAAAAGACGTTCAGATTTGTGGATTGGCAAGGCTAGACAGCAGATAACCCATCAGTAAAATACACATTTCTAGAGAATTGATTCCTCACACTAAATCATTTGATGGGCCCGTGACCATAATAGGTCAATGTAATATCTGGGTTCAATCCTAGGTAATTTGTAGGCCAATGTCATTGACCTAAAATGGGCATTCTAGGTCAATTTAATTCCTGGGTTAAATTTTAGGTCATTTTTAGGCCAATGTCATTGACCTCATGTGGTCACATTAAGTCTATGATGTCACGAGCATCTCCATCACATTGTGCAGATGAAGGGTGGGGAATCTCCTGTCCTGGCCCAACAATGACAGCTAACTTCTGAGTTTAGACTAAACCCAAGGTCATCCCTACTTGCTGAAAGGATGATGGCACCACTCTCACCTCAGCCTCAAGGGGGGAGAGATAGGGTAAGTACACTATGTGTTCTAACTTTTCTTCCAGCTGGTCCATTATACAGTAAAATATAAAGGGAAAGGGAGCCACTGTTCGGTGAACCCCCCATCCTGTCAGACCCCGGGGTTATGAGCTGCTGGCAGAAGAAGGGGTGGGAATGCTCATGACATCATTGACCTAATATAGGCCTGTGTTCATATTAGGTCAATGTTATTGATCTAATATAGACATTCTAAGTCAATGTCATTTCTAGGTTCAATTCTAGGTCATTTCTAGGCCAATGTCAGTGACCTAATATGGCCATGTGATCATATTATGTCCATGTCATTGGCCTAAAATGGCCATTCTAGGTCAATATCTTTTCTGGGTTCAATCCTAGGCCAATGTCACTGACCCAATATGTCTGGAGCTCATTGGCCCAGCAATGACAGCTAACTTCTGGGTTCAGACCAAACCCAAGTTCACCCCTACTCGCCAGAAGGAAGGATGGTGGCGCCACTCTCAGCTAGGCACTAAGGATAAGTACAGTGTGCTTTCTAACTTTTCTCCCAGGTCGTCCATTATACAGTAAAATATAAAGGCAGGGGGGAGACACTTTTTGGTCAATCTCCCTTCCTTTCAGACCTTGTTTTTTGGGGAGAGAAAAAAAAAGTTGGTAAGGCAGTTACCCCAATAGTAAAATACACATTTCTAGAGTGCACTTCTCATACTAAATCAAGTTCCATACTTGATGGATCCATGACTATATTAGGTCAATGTCATTTCTGGGTTCAATGATAGGTCATTTCTAGGCCAATGCTATTGGCCTAATATGGCCATATTGGGTCAATGTCATTGACCTAAAATGGGCATTTTAGGCCAATGTCATTTCTGGGTGCAATTATAGGTCATTTCTAGGCAACACCATTGACCTAAAATGACCATTCTAGGGCAATATCATTTCTAGGTTGAGTCCTAGACAATTTCTAAGCTAATATCATCAAACTAATATAATCATGTCACCATATTAAGTCAATAATGTCATGAGCATCTTCACCTATTTGAATACATGCAGCTTCAGGGTAGGTAATCTAATTCATTGGCCCAGCAATGATCACTAACTTTTGGTTTCAGACCAAACTTAAGCTCATCCCATCTCACTGGAAGGACGGTAATGCCACTCTCACCTAGGTCCCAAGTTTTAAAAAAACTGGAGATCAGGTGGGTATATGTTCTAACTTTTTTCCCCACAGGTCCATTATACAGTGAAATATAAAGAGTAAGGGGGGTAGCTTTAAGGCCAATTTTGGTTGAACCCTCAATAATGTCAGACCATGTTTTGGGAATTGGTAAGGCTTACCTGCAGTTAGCCCAACAGTAAAATACACATTTCTAGAGAACACTTCTCATACTAAATCAAGTTCCATACTTGATGGGTCCATGACCATATTAGGTCGATGACATTTCTGGGTTCAATGATAGGTAATTTCTCGGCCAATGTCATTGGCCTAATATGGCCATGTGGCCATATTGGGCCAATGTCATTGACCTAAAATGGGCATTTTAGACTAGTGTCATTTCTGGGTGCAATTACAAGTAATTTTTAGGCCGACACATTGACCTTTAATGGCCATTCTAGAGCAATATCATTTTTGAGTTGAGTTCTAGGCAATTTCTAGGCCAATATCATTGAACTGATATGATCATGTCGCCATATTAAGTCAATAATGTCATGAGCATCTCCGCCACTTTGTATACATGTGGCTGTAGGGTGGGGAATCTCCCATCAGCAACTCATTGGCCCAACAATGATCTCATACTTTTGGTTTTAGACCAAACTTAAACTTGTCCCTTCTCGCTGGAAGGAATGTAATGCCATTCTCCCCTAGGTTTTCTCCCCACAGGTCCATTATACAGTGAAATATAAAGAGTAAGGGGGGTAGCTTTAAGGCCAATTTTGGTTGAATCCTTAATAATTTCAGACCATGTTTTGGGAATTGGTAAGGCTTACCTGCAGTTAGCCCAACAGTAAAATACACATTTCTAGAGAACACTTCTCATACTAAATCAAGTTCCAAACTTGATGGGTCCATGACCATATTAGGTCGATGTCATTTCTGGGTTCAATGATAGGTCATTTGTAGGCCAGTGTCATTGACCTAATATGGCCACGTGGCCATATTGGGCCAATGTCATTGACCTAAAATGGGCATTTTAGACTAGTGTCATTTCTGGGTGCAATTATAGGTAATAGGTAACGCATTGACCTTTTCTAGGGCAATATCATTCCTGAGTTGAGTCCTAGGCCAATATCATTGAACTGATATGATCATGCCACCATATTAAGCCATTAATGTCATGAGCATCTCCACCACTTTGTATACATGTGGTTGTAGGGTGGGGAATCTCCCATCAGCAACTCATTGGCCCAACAATGATCTCATACTTTTGGTTTCAGACCAAACTTAAACTTGTCCCTTCTCCCTGTAAGGATTGTAATGCCATTCTCCCCTAGGTTTGCTTCCCACAGGTCCATTATACAGTGAAATATAAAGAATAAGGCCAATTTTGGTTGAATCCTCAATAATTTCAGACCATGTTTTGAGGACTGGGTAAGGTTTACCTGCAGTTCCAAACTTGATGGGACCGTGACCATATTAGGTCAATGTCATTTCTGGGTTCAATGATTGGTAATTTCTAGGCCAATGTCATTGACCTAAAATGACCATTCTAGGGCAATATAATTTCCGGGTTGAGTCCTAGGTAATTTCTAGGCCAATATCATTGAACTAATAGGATCACGTCGCCATATTAAGTCAATAATGTCATGAGCATCTCCTCCACTTTGTATACATGCAGTTGCAGGGTGGGGAATCTCCCATCAGCAACTCATTGGCCCAGCAATGACTGCTAACTTTTGGCTTCAGACTAAACTTAAGCTCGTCCCATCTCGCTGGAAGGACGGATATGCCCAGGGCCGGATTAACATAGGGGCTATTGGAGCTGCAGCTCCAGACCCCTTCCTTAAGCTAGGCCCAGCCCAATGGTGTGAGTGAGTCACTAATGCTGCCCAGCCCTGCTCTGTATACGATGTGCACATGATTGATATGTAAATTGTGGCAGCATATTTAATTTGTTTTAACAAAAGATTGTTAGCAGTTTCATTTTATTTATTTCCATGAGAAGGCCCCACCAAAATCCTCAGCACCAGGCCCATGATGCTCTTAATCTGGCCCTGGTAATGCCACTCTCACCTAGGTCCCAAGGGTAAAAACTGCAGATAGGGTATGTACGTGTTCTAACTTTTCTCCCATTATACAGTGAAATATAAAAAATAAGGGGGTAGCTTTAAGGGCAATTTTTGGGCCAATCCTCCATCATTTCAGACCATGCTTTGTGGATTGGTGAGGCTTACCTGCAGTTACCTCAGTGGTTCTCAACTCCGGTCCTCAGGACCCACCAACAGGCCAGATTTTAAGTATTACCTTGGGGAGATGCAGACTAGAATGCTGCAATCACTGAGCAGCAAATTATATCACCTGTGATGTATTTCAGCTATCCTGCAAACCTGACCTGTTAGTGGGTCCCGAGGACCGGAGTTGAGAACCACTGAGTTACCTCAACAGTAAAATACACATTTCTAGAAAATGCTTCTCACACTAAATCAAGTTCCATACTTGCTGCGCCATATTGATTATTTTCAGGCTCCAAGCCTACTTTAATATTTCTATGTATGGATTTATCAATTGCATCGCTAAAAAACAAACTTTTTACCCATCGAAGCTCACATCTTTGGCGTTTTCTTGAATATAAAGCTTAATAAGGCACATTGTAGACTCCCCTCCCATATACATATAAAAAATAATCATTTGTGGGAATCCAACATCATCAATTCACATTTACACGATCGCCCCTATGTATAGCATTACACATACAACATTCCTTATATGGTATACAAACTAAAGACGCACTTCCATGCGTTGACGTAAAAAGGTTACTAATACTGATATGCAAAAATTTACACAGGCGTCCCGAAAAAAAAAAGCGACCCTGATCTGTCTATACAATATACAATATAATTCCATATTTGAAAAATAGACATTTTTCCCTCTGAAATAATAAATTTAAAAAATACATTATCACATAGACCATGCAAAAAAAAAAAAAGTGAATTTCATGAAAAAAAAAAAAAAAAGTTTGCTGCGATTGTCGTAATGATTGTAAAAAAAATAGTAAAAACGTTGTGGGTCAAAAGCAGACGATCGCTATTGACGGTACCAAGTACCCCATTCCCGACTTTCATGTGTCTTTAGAGGATTAATGTTGGGTTCTGCCCGTTCTATTCAACAGCTGACTAGTTTGTCAGGGCAGATCCATAAGGCCCTTTTCACACTGGGACCGCCCGAGCTTCAGCGGTAAACCGCCGCTAATTTAGCGGCGATCTACCGCTGTAATAGCAGTGCTATGGCGCCGCTATGCGGGCGGCAGCACGGCACTTTTACCCCCCCCCCCACAACGGGTTAAACAGGGGTTAAAAGTGCTGACGCTCGACTTTCCCGGAGCGGTGTACAGCCACTACGGGAGCGCTGCCCATTCAATTTAATGGCAGGAGCGGTGGAGGAGCAGTGAATACACCACTCCCCACATTCCTGAAAAATCATGCTTGCAGGAGTTTAATTTTACTCCTGCAAGCGCACCGCCCTGAGCCGCCCCAGTGTGAAAGGACACACTGGGTTGAATGGGGAGACGCTTTACAGGCGCTATTTTTAGCGCAATAGCACCCATAAAGCGCCCCAGTGTGAAAGGGGCCTTAGAGCAGTGTTCCCCAACCCAGTCCTCAAGGCCCACCAAAAGGTCATGTTTTCAGGATTTCCCTCAGATGAATCAGCTGTGGTAATTACTAAGGCAGTGAAACTGATCAAATCACCTGTGCAAGATAATGGAAATCCTGAAAACATGACCTGTTGGTGGGCCTTGAGGACAGGGTTGGAGGAACACTGCTCTAAGGGCCGGTTCACACTTGAGCATCGCGACTTGCCAGGGCGAAGCAAGTCGCCCCGCTCGAGGTGATCTCAACGCGGCTTGTGAGGAGACTTCTATCATAGAAGTCAATGTAAGCCGCGCTGATATCACCCTGAAAATAGAGCCATGGGCGTCCGCAGAAATTTTTTCAGGGGGGGGCATCATTTTAAGGTCACCCATGCTATGCCGCTTTTTGACATTATCACATTATCACGGTCAGAGACTGCAGACATAGTACAAGAGATGGTCGGAGACTGCAGACATGATACAAGAGATGATCAGAGACTGCAGACATAGTACAGGAGATGGTCAGAGACTGCAGACATAGTACAGGAGATGGTCAGAGACTGTGGACATACTACAGGAGATGGTCAGAGACTGTGGACATGGCACACGAGACGATCAGAGACTTCATACATAGCCCAAGAGGATAAGGACCTAGTGGGCAACCCCCGATCCAATCCCTGATTCCAGGGGGGGGCAATTGCCCCCCCTTGCCCCTATCTGCGGACGCCCATGGCAGGAGCCATTTTTCTAAGGCCATTCGCTCCGATTAAAATGGTTCCATTGCACAGCATTGAGGCAAATTGTCAGGCGACAATTCGCCTAGATGTGAACGGGCCGCAAAGTCGCGCCGCTCAAGTGTGAACCGGCCCTTAGGGATCTGCCCTGACAAACTAGTCAGCTGTTGAATAGAACGGGCAGAACCCAACATTGATCCTCTAAAGACACATGAAAGTCGGGGAATGGGGTCATAGAAGAAGCGTGGAGGGGATGGTGGAAGAAGGTGTCATGGGATGGAGTGACGGAAAGTTCTGGATAAGTGCACGATTCCACAAATGCCTTGGACTAGAAATTCCTTCAAAAAAAAAAAAGTGCTTAATGTGTAAAACAGAGAAGCTTATAAGGCACTTGTGCGTCAGATTAGAAGCAGACCGCCCGGGGCGCGTTTAGTCACCTGATTTAGGAAAACGAAGCTCGGGCCTTTGAGTTTTTTTTTTTTGGTACTGGAGAAGTTCAGGAATTTCGGAAAAACAGCATCAGGATTATAACAAGCGTTCAACGACACGAGTCACATGATAAGACGGATGACCGCTGTCCTCCTCAAGTGCCCCTCCTTCCAAGACGAATCCTATGATGGGTCCATCCAAGGTCCATTTAGGAAAATGAAGCTCGGGCCTGAGTTTTTTTTTTTTGGTACTGGAGGAGTTCAGGAATTTCGGAAAACAGCATCAGGATTATAACAAGTGTTCAACGACACGAGTCACATGATAAGACAGGATGACCGCTGTCCTCCTCAAGTGCCCCTCGTTCCAAGACGAATCACATGATGGATCCATCCAAGGTCCTTCAAGATGGTTTTATGTTTGCAGAAGAAAGATGTCCCGCTGATCCTCAGTTGGATACTCGTGCTCGGCACCAGGGTTGCCAACCGCCAGTAAATTTACTGACAGTTTGTAAAAATGTGTGATTTTTACAACTGTCTATAAATAACAGGTTCTGATAATTTGTCATGCTGTGCTGACTTTTTAAGTGTAAACCAGGCAAATGACTTGATATGGGTATTGTCAGTGTTTCCATGTTGTGTTTAAATATCAATTGTCTTAGTTTTTAATAGGAGTTCTGTCATTTTTTCAGGTTGCCAGTAAAAAATGTGCTCCGTCAGTAAATTTTCCATGTTTTGCCAGTAAAAAACGCTGCGGGAGGTTGGCAACACTGCTCGGCACACAATGGTACAATACACTGATATCCCCGGCACTGATGAAGGTCTCAGCCATTTCCACCAACCGGTCTATCACCGTATGGCTGGGGAGAGCTCCTTATTCCTATCATGTGTTGGCATCTGGGTCATCATGGTATGGCGCATGCCATCTGTACTTAAGCATCAACTACACAGTAGTTTCACTCTTCCAGAGCCCCGTTTTCATGGCGGTGGGGCTCTCTGTAGTAGCGAGATTGATGTCATACTTGCTACCCTTTAGAACACCATTTTGGTTGCCTGTATTAAGAGGAAAGGACCTCCGTTTGCCCTCCCTTTCCATGCTGTTGGCCTGTTTGAGATTGTCCCGGCTGGCGCTTTTCCGCTGCGCCCTGGCAAAGTCCTGAGCCTGGTGCCCGCTGCTGTCACTCCCTTCGGATTGGGTGAGCGCCCCCTCTGGCTCCCTGGCCGCCACCTCAGTCCTGCCGTTGTTTAAGGGGCTACTCTTACTATGGTAGCTCTCGGAGTGACTGTTGTGGACGCTGCCGCTCTCGCTGGAAGGCAAGTCCGAGGAGGGTCCGCGGAGCACCTTTAACCGGTGGTGCTTCCCTTCCCGGTATTGCTTAGTTCTGCTTTTGTGGTTTCTGCGGTTGTGCAGGTTGTTGGCGTGGCGGCTCTGGGCCGTCGCGCATTTGTTGTTGGCGGGCTCGCCGTCTTCGCAGGTGGCTGGCTTGGGCGGGCAGCTCTCGGCTTGGTTCTGTGCCACCTGCAGGTTCGTGATCTTGCAAGGTCCTGCGTTGGAGTTGCTGCTGTTGCTTGGGGAAGACGACGACTTGACGGAGTGCGACCCGTCGGGGTTGCACCCAATAAAAACTGGAGGCGCGTCGTCTACGGGAGAACTGGTTTGCACGTAGGCTGGAACCGGCGCGGTTTCGGTGTACATCGGGCAGCAAGAACGTTGGACATCCTGACGGCGTACGCAGTGGTGAATGAAAATGAAGAGCCCCAGGGCCACGGCCGTCACTCCATAGAGGCAACTAAATATTACGTTCAGATACCAAATCTGTGACACGGCAAAGGCCCCGAAAATCCAGAGGACGACGTACAAGAGGTGGACGATGACCAGAGACCAGAACTGCACCTCCAGGGAATAGATGGCGTCCACGTCTGGTGGGGCTGCGGAGTTGATGGTGACGGAGATGGAGGTTGAGTCGCTCAGGAGGTGGTTTATTCCGCTCTGCGACTGCTGAACGTCATTGGCTTCTCCCGGATCCTTCTGCTCCACCGGCTGGCGCTTCAAATTGATCCCGGCACACAGGAAGTAGATCCAGGTGATCAGGAGGATAACAGCCGCAGGAACATAAAACGCAGCGAGACTCGGCCTCCATACCAAGCAGCAGCTGGGAAAGGAAAGCACACGTTAGTGCATAGGAAGCACACACTTTGTACATCTGCTTCTCCAGTGACAGGGAACTTACTAAGGGCTGTTGTCTCTGTAGTTGTTGATGTTCACGGCAGCGGTGATCCCACAGATGATGAGCGGAATTCCTCCAGCAATCAGGTAAAAGCTGTAAAGAACACAAGAGATACACTATGAAGATGAGGAAAGATGGCCACTAGATGGCGCTGAGGAGCATAGGCAATAAACGGTCTTTTTAACTAGAGAGATACTATGAAACAATTCTAGAGAATGCTAGAGGGAATGTAACATTTCTAGAGAACGTTAGAGGGAATGGAACAATTCTAGAGAACGCTAGAGAGAATGGAACAATTCTAGAAAACACTAAAGGGAATGGAACAATTCTAGAGAACGCTAGAGGGAATGGAACAATTCTAGAGAACGCTAGAGGGAATGTAACATTTCTAGGAAACTCTAGAGCAGTTGTTCTCAACCTCAGTCCTCAGGTACCCCCAACGGGCCGTGTTTTGGGAACTTCTCTTAGATAAAATAGCTCTTATCAATACCAGATCATTGATATTGATTTAAAGCAGCTGTGCAAAGTAAAGGAAAACCTGAAAAC
This sequence comes from Glandirana rugosa, assembly GCA_018402905.1. Lineage (NCBI taxonomy): Eukaryota > Metazoa > Chordata > Amphibia > Anura > Ranidae > Glandirana > Glandirana rugosa. The sequence goes on along the minus strand of BLSH010446855.1, from coordinate 116,010 downwards.
ATGGACTGTTGGGGGTACTTGAGGACTAAGGTTGAGAACCACTGCTTTAGAGGTATTGAAACAATTCTAGAGAACGTTACAGGGAATAGAACAATTCTAGAGAACCCTAGAAGAAATGTAACAATGCTAGAGGGAATGGAACAATTCTAGAGAAAGCTAGAGGGAATGTAACAATTCTAGAGAACATTAGCGGGAATGGAACAATTCTAGAGAAGATGGAACAATTCCAGAAAACACTAGAGGGAATGGAACAATTCTAGAGAGAGCGCTAGAGGGAATGGAACAATTCTAGAGAACGCTAGAGGGAATGTAACAATTCTAGAGAACATTAGAGGGAATGTAACAATTCTGGAGAATGCTAGAGGGAATGTAACAATTCTAGAGAACGCTAGAGGGAATGTAACAATTCTAGAGAACGCTAGAAGGCCTAGGCCGAAATGATGTCATATATCCCAGGATTCTTCATGGGTGGAGAGGCTTTCTCAGCTAATCACACCCTCCTGCCTGCAGGCCTGAGCTAAGGGCAGATGGATTGCAGGAAGTAAATGCTACACAAATCATCTGCCCTGAGTCAAGATGGCGTAGCTAGAAATGCTAGGGATGAGGGGCTTCAATGCGATATCTCAATAAGATAAAGCGTGAAGACACGGATGCATGGGGGGGGGGGGGGGGTTGAACATTAAAAACTTATCAAATAGCGTTTTCACAATAGCGTTCTGATACTCAGATGAAGTTTAGTTTAAATTTAAATGGCTTTACAAATGTGCTTTAATTTTATTAAATCTGCATTCTACCTATCCTAGATCATAAAAAACGGTTTAAGAAAAGGAGAAGCATCACAGAGGAAAGCATGAGAACCCCCAGAACTAGAGAGACATCCTGGGGCGCTCCTAGAACAGCATAGATCTGAAGTACTGGTAAGGAGGTGAACCCATAGGAGGCCATGGTGGCTACTTACCTGAGCATAGGTCTATTGGGGGTCTGGACGGCCTCTCCTTCCTGCTGGGGCTGAGGCTTATGGGTCAGCTCCCTGTAGATGATTCTGGCCTTGAGGACCATCCATAGGAGGGTGGACAGCGATGAGTAATGCAGAATGACGCTGACCTGCGGGCAAACACAAGAGTCTGGTGACAAGTCCTTCTGGTCAGAACTTTATACGGTGCATAGGCCAGGGCATGTTGTACTCCTACAAGGGCCCTCTGGCACTTAGGGGCCCGTTTCTCATATCTGGGTAAAGCTATATTGTCATAGGTGGAAGTTAATGTGTGCTTTTTTCTATGCACTGCATTAGAGAAGCCCACTTACCTTCGATAGGCCCTTGATAAGCCTCGTGCACATGAAAGATGCACCTGCACTTATTTTGGCCAATGTGGTGTTTGTGCGTTGTGGTGTGCTGGAGGGCATATGAGATTGTTTACACTGTGAACGGCTGCGTAGGGAATACATGCAGCACATGTACCATGTGTTAAAGCGCATGTGTGTAAATGCATGAACATACACTATATTGTCAAAAGTATTGGGACGCCTGCCTTTACACACGCATGAACTTTAATGGCATCCCAGTCTTAGTCTGTAGGGTTCAATATAGAGTTGGTCCACCCTTTGCAGCTATAAGGGCTTCACCTCTTCTGGGAAGGCCGTCCACAAGGTTTAGGAGTGTCTATGGGAATGTTTGACCATTCTTCCAGAAGAGCATTTGTGATGTCAGGCACTGATGTTGGATGAGAAGGCCTGGCTCACAGTCTCCTCTCTAATTCATCCCAAAGGTGTTCTATCGGGTTAAGGTGCAGGCCAGTCAAGTTCCTCCACCCCAAACTCACTCATCCATGTCTTTATGGACCTTGCTTTGTGCATTGGTCCAAATCATTTGGTGGAGGGGGGATTATGGTGTGGGGTTGTTTTTCAGGGGTTGGGCTTGGCCCCTTAGTTCCAGTGAAGGGAACTCTTAAGGCGTCAGCACACCAAGACATTTTGGACAATTTCATGCTCCCAACTTTGTGGGAAGAGTTTGGGGATGGCCCCTTCCTGTTCCAACATGACTGCACACCAGTGCACAGTCTCCGCTCTAATTCATGCCAAAGGTGTTCTGTCGGGTTGAGGTCAGGACTCTGTGCAGGCCAGTCAAGTTCCTCCACCCCAAACTCGCTCATCCATGTCTTTATGGACCTTGCTTTGTGCAGTGGTGGGCAGTCATGTTGGAACAGGAAGGGGCCATCCCCAAACTCTTCCCACAAAGTTGGGAGCATGAAATTGTCCAAAATGTCTTGGTGTGCTGACGCCTTAAGAGTTCCCTTCACTGGAACTAAGGGGCCAAGCCCAACCCCTGAAAAACAACCCCACACCATAATCCTCCCCTCCACCAAATGATTTGGACCAGTGCACAAAGCAAGGTCTATAAAGACATGGATGAGGGAGTTTGGGGTGAAGGAACTTGACTGGCGAACCTCAACCCAATAGAAACACCTTTGGGATGAATTAGAGCGAAGACTGTGAGCCAGGCCTTCTCATCCAACCTGACCTCTGGAAAAATTGTCAAACATTCCCATAGACACTCCTAAACCTTGTGGGCAGCCTTCCCAGAAGAGGTGAAGCTGTTATAGCTGCAAAGGGTGGGCCAACTCAATAGTAAACCCTCCGGACTAAGACTGGGATGCCATTAAAGTTCATGTAAAGGCAGGCGTCCCAATACTTTTGACAATATAGTATATTTTGGTCTGACTTTCATGCAACTTGAGGGCCATAGACTTCAATGGTAACCCTCAAAAGTTTCATGAAAGTCTCAGCTGAATATTATACTATACAGTGCAACAGTTGTCCATTATCCCCGGTCAAAGCCAAAGTTTTATCCAAGTTGTACCCAACCAAAGTTGTGTCAAAGTTGCATTCCAAAGTCGGTTCAACTTTGGAGTCGTACAAATGTGAATGGAGCCCTATGATGAATGGAGGAAGGCGCAAAGGTTGTTCTTGCCCAGGGGCCCTGTATTGATTCCATCAACCACTGCATGGATTCTTTACCAGCATTGAATATCACCCAATATTTGTGTTTAGAAATGTGTTACAACTCTGCACAAAGCTTTATTGTAACGAGAACACTTACAGCCTGGCACACAATCACATATCCGCTGAGCGTAATTCCTCCAGCAAACACAGCTGAGGTCATGGCGATGTGGAAGCAGAGATTGAGGAGCATGTGCCAGCCCTTCCGCGAGATCTGGATGGAACTAGGAGACAAAAAACACAAGCCCCATGAGCATAAAATTGTACAACCCCCCCAATTCCAAAAAAGTTGGGGCGCTGTGTAAAAGCTACATGAAAACAAAATGCGATGATTAGCAAATCTCACATATCCATTGTTTCAACTGAGAAGAAAACAAATAAGGAAAATTGGAAATTGGTGGCAGCAACACATCTCACAAAAGGTGGGGCGGGGCCATGTTTAGCATTCCCTCTTCTTCTACCAACACTCTGTAAACACCTGGGCACTGAGGAGACCGGTTGCTGGAGAGGAAAGTTGTCCCATTCTTGCCTGATATAAAATTCTAACTGCCCTTTTTCATTTCAAGATGCGCCAAAGCTTTCCAATTGGTGAAAGGTCTGGACTACAGGTAGGCCAGTCAAGCCCCTGGACTCTTCTACTAGGAAGCCATGCTGGTGTCATAGATGCAGTATGCGGTTTAGCATTGTCCTGCTGAAATATGCAAGGTCTTCCCTGAAAAAGATGTCCTCTAGACGGGAGCATTTGCTGCTCTAAAACCTGGATATATCCTTCAGCATTGATGGCGCCTTTCCAGATGTGCAAGCTGTCCATTCCATACAGACTAATGCCCCCCCCCATACCATCGGAGATGCTGGCTTCTGAACTGAGTGCCGATAACAAGCTGGAAGGTCCTCTTTAGTCCAGAGGACATGGCGCCCATGGTTGCCAAGAATGTCAAATTTCGATTCGTCTGACCATAGAATGGTTTCTCACTGTTAGGATACCTGCCGGATTTCCGGGTCCGCGCGTGTCCGGCGCCAAACAAGCCTATTTGAGCGGGCAACGCCCAGCAGCTAGTGTTGTTTACCTGTGAGCCTCAGCTCTGTTGACCCGGCCTGACCTGACCTGCTGAACTCTGCCTGCACCGACCCCGGCTCCCCATGACCATCCGATTGCCTGATCCTTTTGTACCTTGTACCGCCCGCCTGATAACAAACCTTGCTTGGACTTTGACTACCCTTTGTCTGACCCATCTGTACTGCACAGCCAGCCCGTTGCCGACCCAGCCTGCACGACCACCCTCTGATCCGCACGACCACCTGGGCCATCACACCACCACCAGTGACCATCCAGCCCTCATGCCATCCCACACTCTTGGGCTCCCTGTCTGCTCTACCAGGGGTCTGTGAAACAAGAGCGGTTGTTCCCTGCACAAGACAGACTCCACCACCAGGATCGTGACACCCACTTTGCAACAAACCTATTTAAATGGGCTTTGGCCCAGAGAACAGTTTCCCACTTTGCAACAGACCATTGTAAATGAGCTCTGGCCCAGAGAAGACGGCTGTGTTTCTGGATCATGTTCAGGTATGGCTTCTTCTTTCCATGATAGAGCTTCACCTTGTATATTTGGATGGCATGGCGATCTGTGCTCACAGACAGTGATTTCTGGAAGTATTCCTGAGCCCATGCAGTGATGTCCATCACACAATCATGCCTGGTTTTAATGTAGTGACATCTGAGGGCCTGAAGATCACCACCATACAAAATTATGTTTCAGCCTAGTCCCTTCCACCAGGACCAGATTAACATAGGGGCTATTGGAGCTACAGCTCCAGGCCCCTTCCTTTAAGATTGGCCCAGCCCAATGGTGTGAGTGAGTTACTAATACTGCCCAGCCCTGCTCTGTATACGGTGTGCACATAATTGATATGTAAATTGCTGCAGAATATTTAATTGGTTTAACAAAAGATTGTTTGCATTTTCATTTTATTTATTTCCATGAAAAGGCCCCACCAAAATCCTCAGCACCAGGCCCACGATGCTCTTAATCCGGCCCTGCCTTCCACGCAGAGATTTCTCCTGATTCTTGGAATCTTGTGATGATGTTATGTACTGCAGATGGTGATATATTTAAAGTCTTTACATTTTTACATTGGGGAACATTATTGTGAAATTGTTGGATAATTTTTAGACGCAGATTTTTGCAGATTGGTGATCCTCTGCCCATATTTACTTCTGAGACACTCTGACTCTCTAAGATGCTCTTTTTTATAACCAATGATGTTACTGACCTGTTGAAAATTAACCCAATTAGTTGCAAAATGTTTTTCCAGCTCTTCCTTGTTAGTACCATTTACTTTGCCAGCTTTTTATTGCCTTGTCCCAACTTTTTTGAGACATGTTGCTGCCATTAGTTAAAAAAAATACCTTATTCTTTAAAAATTTTAAATTTTCTCTGTTTAAACATTTGATATTATTATTATTATTATTATACAGGATTTATATAGTGCCAACAATTTACGCAGCTCTTTGCAATTTGAGGGTAGACAGCACAAATACAATACACTTAAATACAGTAGAAATCAGAATGCCCTGCTCCTTAGAGCTTACAATCTAAGAGGGAAGGTCAAGAGATACAAGAGGTAATAACTGTGGGGGATGGGTTGATGGAGAAGATAAATGTAGAGTTGTTAGGTGGGGGCCAGATAGGCTTCTCTGAAGAGATGAGTTTTCAGGAATCGTCTGAAGGTGGACAAAGTAGGAGAAAGTCGGACAGATTGTGGTAGAGCATTCCAGAGGATGGGAGAGGCTCTGGAGAAGTCCTGGAGGCGAGCATGGGAGGAGGTGACAAGGGAGCTGCAGAGCAGGAGGCCTTGGGAGGAGCGAAGAGATCGATTTGGTTGGTATTTTGAGACCAGGTTAGTGCTGTAGCTGGGGGCCAGGTTGTGGGTGGCTTTATAAGTTATTGTTAGTATCTTGAATTTAATACGTTGGTTGAGTGGCAGCCAATGGAGGGATTGGCAGTGGGGTGTAGCAGACGCCGAGCGGTATTTAAGGGGGATGAGCCTGTCGGCAGCGTTCATAATGGATTGAAGTGGGGATAAGCTATTTAGCGGTAAGCCAATGAGGAGGGAGTTGCAGTAGTCGAGGTGAGAGATGATTAGAAGCTTGGTGGCGTCATCGGTTAGGAAGGGGCGCATCTTGGAGATGTTGCGGAGATTGAGGCGGCAAATTTTGGATAGCGATTGGATGTGGGGCTGAAAGGTTAATTTGGAGTCCAGGATTACACCTAGGACCTTGCACGATTACAATACAGTTCAATAGGGGAGGAATAGGAATGCCGTTGATCTAATATGGCTAAGTGGTCATATTGGATCAATGATGTCATGAGCATTCCCACCATTTGTATAAATGCAGTTGCGGGTCAGGCAATCTCCTGCCTGTAGATAATATTGCCCAGAACCCAAGCTCACCACTAATGATCATCTCACTGCAAGTCAGTTTTCATATTTTCTGTATCTGACCACCTGAGTGGGCAATGAACGAAAGCTGCCTATATTAACCACTTGTTTGCCGGGCACTTTCACCCCCTTCCTGCCCAGGACATTTTTCAGCTCTCAGCGCTGTCGCACTTTGAATGACAATTATGCGGTCATGCTACTCTGTATCCATGTGACATTTTTATTATTTATTTCACACAAATAGAGATTTCTTTTGGTGGTATTTAATCACTGCTGAGGGTTTTTTATTTTTTACTAAAGAAACAAGAACATTTAAAAAAAAAAAAAAAATTTTCAACAATGTTTGTTATAAAATTTTGCAGACATGTAATTTTTCTCCTTCACTGATGTGTGCTGATGAGGCTGCACTGATAGGCACTGGTGAGGTGGCACTGATGAGGTGCACAGGCGGGCACTGATAGGTGGCACTGATGAGCACTGATTGGCGGCACTAATAGGCACTGGTAGGCAGCACTGATAGCACTGATAGGTGGCACTGATGATCACTGATCGGCAGCACTAATGGGCACTGGTAGGCAGCACTGATAGGTGGCACTGATGATCACTGATCAGTGGCACTAATGGGCACTGATAGGCATTGGTAAGCCGCGCTGATAGACAGCACTGATAGGTGGCACTGATGATGAGGCACTGATTAGGAGTACTAATGGGCACTGATAGGTGGCACTGGTGGGCATTCATTAGCAGCACTGGTGGGCACTGACAGGTGGCACTGGTGGGCACTGATTAGCAGCACTGGTGAGCAATGTTGGGACCGATGTCCCTGTAACAGAAGCCGGTTACCACTATCAGCGTGAGGAGAAAAAAAGCAGATAACTGGTTTCTGTTTACTTCCGTGATCAGCTGTCATTGGCTGATCACGTGGTAAAGGGCCCCTGTGATTGGCCCTTTACCCCGATGTCCGAAGGACTCAGTGATCACAGAGCACGCCGCCCGCACACCGGAGGGGACGCCCTCCCGGCACTGGAAGCCCGCGCTGTAGCCGTCTTTCGGAAAGTGGTTAATGATGCACTAAACTCAGATAGGTCCATGTCTTCTGCCAGGGTAACTGGTCCAATACGCTGGCAAGCATAAGTGCATACCTAGTTTTAGCAGGTACCTGCACCGAATGCCTAGGAAGTTGTTCGCCACAGATCCCAGGAGGCTACAGGTCCATTCACAAAGCCCAGCGCAACTCGCGCATGTGCAGTGGGAAGCTGGCTGTGTAACTGCAAGGCATCATAGCTGGCTTCAATTAGTAAACATGCTGGCTGTGGTGACCCGAAGACTGGCAAAGAACCAACCGGCCCAGGTGAGGACAGTGCTGGATCCCTGGACAGGAAAGTGTAAGTCTAGAGAACTTCACCCTTCCTCCTATTTATTTCTAAATTCCCACTTACCTGATAGTTGGTTGTCCCCAATTCAGATACTAAAGCCCCTTTCACGCGGGCATTCTGTTCAGGTCGCCTGTCCGTTTTTCAGGCGGACCTAAACATACGCTCCATGCAGCCCTATGGAGCGGCGGATCTCAGCGGAGACATCCGCCGCTCTCCGGTCCAATCCTGTCCGAGAAATCCAGATGGATGGAAACCCTATTTTCCATCCGTCTGTAGAATCGGATCGAGTGGATTGGATGAAAACGTACGGGCAAATCCATTTTTATCCGATCTCCATAGAGCAGAGCAGAGCTCTGACAGATCTGTCATCCGCCTGCTCCGCGGATCGATCCCTGCTGAGCAGAGTGGACTCCGCAAACGGATAAGCCCGGGTCAAAGGGGCCTTACCCACCCAGCAGATCCAGCGTTGTGTTGCAATGATCCAATTTCCACTCCCACCACTCAGGCGCCATGCCTCCATCTTTCTTTGTGACATCCTGGGGAGGTGGCTGTTTCTTCTGGGTTCAGGCAGCTGCCTCCCCAATGAAGCACTGCCAGGCCCACCCCCCTCTTCCTTACAAAAATGGAAGCCGAGGCTTATCCCAGGAGGCACCTGGAGTGTAGTGCAGTAGTCTAAGCAAGACTGGAGGACAGGCCAGATCATGCAAAACAGTGAAAGGAAAGGGAGTTGGAGAGGAGGAAAATTTATTGTAAAGGCTTTTGCTATGGGCACTGACATAATCCTCTTTTGAATGCCAGTAGGTGTTGGTACTAGAACCTTTAGGGCCCCGGTGCAAGAAATTATGACCCCTAGCCAGGGCCCTTCCCTCTTCCTGGGGGCCCTTTACACCCATTGCGGGTCTCTTTGTTACGGTACCACAGCAGGGCCCCATTCACAAGTTCTGCAGCGGCCCCCTTACTGCCATCTTCGGGCCTCCCTATGGTGGTGAAATGCCAGGGCCCGGTCACAATTACAACCTTTGCAATCCTGATAGTTCCCTCACTGGTGTCAGTCATTTTTAATTTTAATTTTATTATTTTTTTACCATTTCAATTTATTTCTTTTACAATTTTATTTTTACAATTTATTTTAGGAGCTCTGTTGGGGGGCTTTGATGAGATATCAGGGGGTCTAAACAAACCTCAGCCCTCAATCTCCATCTCTGTAACCTCAGCTGCACAGAATGAATGGACAGGAATAGCTGTGCACCGGGCCTCCCATTCATTCAGAAATGGAAGTATAGTAAAAAACAGTTTACTATGCTTCAGTTATGAATGAACCAATTGGTGCCAATCACTGACTCTGTCCATTCAGAAAAGGAAGGAGCCGGTAAATGACAAATTTACCGACCCGTTCCCATCTCTCCATCATGACTCATCTTCTACAGGAGGGGGGAAGACAGCAGCTCTGTGGGGGGGGGGGGCCCCCGGGGAGCACACAGGGACCCTGGGAACGTCAGAAGACAAGTAAACTAGATAGAGGAAAATGGAGGAGATTGGTCCCTCTAAATGCCGCCCCCGCCGCCCCTCCTATCCAGGTGTACAAGGGAGGCACACGGGCCCCCTGGACCATGGGGCCCGGTTGCAATTACAACCCCTGCAACCCCTATCGTTATGCCCCTGTACAAATCACCGAGTTCCCATAAAACTGATCAAGAAACCATTAGCTCCTTCACTGTGACCCATCAGAAGGGGTGGGAGTGATCAATGCCTGTCTGCACAGTGTTTCCAGAGCATAACCCCAGCGTTGGGCTCTATGACATGTCCAGTTGGTCCAATCACAGATGACTATGAATTTTATTATAATAATGTCATGTCTACCGGGTAATACCCCCTTATCCCCCTGGCACCTACCTGTGGTTCACAATGTAGGTGATGATAGTTGTGAAAAGACAAATCAAAAGCACGGCTGTGCAGGTGTAGATGACGGGGTGAAGAAGTTCTGTGCCATTCTGAGTGGGCTGTGAGAAAGTGTTCAACTCCTGTCAACATAAATGCAAAAAAATAAATACAATTCCTCCACCATCAATAGTAATTTTAATGTTGGAAATCCAGACAACAATGGAGATAGGTGGTTGACTTCTCTCACCGTCAGGATGGCAAAGTTGTTGAGATGTAGACACTGCATGCTGGTTATGTTTGTCTCCTCTGCCAACAGTTGGCATCCCTCAGAGCTCCAACCTCCATACCCTTCCAAGGCTCGGAAGTTCCAGTGGGCAGGGAGCGGGTCAGACCCGTTCACCAAGTGCCGGAGAGTAACAGTGACGGCATCGGTGAGGTTTCTCATTTCACAGCCACCTGGAGGATTATATTGAAGATATGAATCAGACTTTCTTGTCTACTTAGGATTTTTAAATATATTCATTAGGACTGATTGAAGGAAACTGAAGCCAAGAAGACTAAAGAGAGTTGTCAAGTTGTTGTCATTACAACCAGGGTTCATAAAGAGGAACTGCACTCCGCCTGTCAGGATCTGGATCACCTGCTGGTGGCACTGTGGCAGCCAGCAGATCTCAGTAATCATTCTCAACCCGGTGATGGCTGCTGGCTGCTGGGAGGGTATTTAATCCCTCCTCTATTGTTCCCAGTGCTATAGTGTTTTGCCTTACTAGCCAGATACTGCTTGCTATTTTATTTATTTATTTCAGGTACTTATATAGCGCTGTCAATTTACGCAGCTCTTTACATATACATTGTACATTCACATCGGTCCCTACCCTCAAGGAGCTTACAATCTAAGGTCCCCAACTCACAGACATACATATTCTAGGGCCAATTTAGACAGGGATCTAATTTACCAACAGCATGTCTTTGGAGTGTGGGAGGAAACCGGAGTACCCAGAGGAAACCCACGCAGGCACAGGGAGAACACGCAAACTCCAGGCAGTAGTGTCGTGGTTGGGATTCGAACCAGCTATCCACTACACCACTGTGCCGCCTGAAACCGATTCCTGCCTGATCCTGCTCCTGCCTTGTCCCCTTGTCCTGTACCTGCTCCCCTTGTTCCTGATCCCACTCTCGTTTCTCCCTTCCTGACTGTTCCTTACATCTCCAGTTTGACCCTGTGATCTATGTTCCTCTATTGCTTTTTTTTTTTTTCTTTTACTCTTTTCCCTCCCATTCACCCAACCAGCAAATCCAGCATTGTCCTTCTGTGATCTGTTGCACCACTGTCACATGCTGGGCTCCATGCTGCCATTTTGGTTGCTGATGTCACCAGGTGCCTCCAGTTCAGGCAGCCTGGCCCACTGATGTTGCGCCGCTGAATCCACCCATCTCCGGCTGCTTAAATGGAGCCTAAAGCATCTTGGATACATGACGTGCATATCTCAGGAGGCTTCAGACCACCGAAGATGTCATTCTGGCCTAGGGGGTGGGGCTAACCAAAATATATATTTTTTACATTTGATATTACAGATGGGGCAAAGAATACAATGATGTCCATTGCATCCGATGGGTGAAGCCCTGCTTTAACTAGAGGTATACCTACACCTTTAGGTAAGGGAACCAAATGATGGGGGTATGGGAATGGATCTGTGAATAATTAGAAAATAATTTAAATAAAATTCTCTACATTTAATGTTAAGGTTTAATGTAGATAAATGTAAGATAATGCATTTGGGTGCCAAAAAATATAAATGCAAACTACTCACTGGGGGGAGAGCCTCTGGGGGAATCTAGGATGGAAAAGGACCTAGGGGTCCTAGTAGATGACAGGCTCAGCAATGGCAAGCAATGTCAAGCTGCTGGAAGCAAAGCCAACAGGATATTGGCTTGCATTAAAAAGGGGATAAACTCCAGAAATAAAATAATAATTCTCCCATTATACAAGACTCTGGTCTGGCCGCACCTGGAGTATGCCGTCCAATTCTGGTCACCAGTCCTCAGGAAGGATGTCCTGGAACTGGAGAAAGTCCAGAGAAGGGCAACAAAGCTGATTAAGGGATTGGAGGACCTTAGTTATGAGGAAAGTTTACCAGCACTGAACTTATTTTCTCTGGAGAAGAGACGCTTGAGAGGGGAAATGATTTCAATGTACAAATACAGTAATGGTGACCCCCAAAATACGTATAAAACTTTTCCAGGCAAGGGAACATAAAAAGACACGCGGCCATTACTAAAATTAGAAGAAATGCGGTTTAATCTTAGACAGCGTAGAGGGTTCTTTACGGTAAGAGCAGTGAGGATGTGGAATTCTCTTCCACAAGCAGTGGTTTCAGCAGGGAGCTAGATAATTTCTAAAAATGATTAGATGGGCACCTAAACGACCGTAACATACAGGGATATACAATATAATATTGACTCAAAAGCACACAAACAGGTTGGACATGTGCCTTTTTTCAACCTCACCAACTATGTATATTATTCAGCCCGAAATTAAGCGAAGAAATTGACTTGAAGTGTCATATAACACATGAGTGGCATTGTCAGTAACTGGAACTCCATTCCATGTTTCGATTGCTCAAAACCGACAGCAAATAATACATTTTACAAAAAATAATTAAAAAAAAACCTTATGATCTTCTTTCAGCTGTTCTGTTCCCAGCTCTCTATATATAAAGTAAAACCTTGCTATAGGCATATTTTGAAACCATGATGGTACGTTATAGGAGTGGGGACAATGCTGATTTCTGTAGTCCTCCTGAAGAAGCGAGATAACCCGCAAAATGCGTAGGAGAAAGGAAGAAAAGATCCATATAACAGTTCCAGGCAGATAGCGATTGATGCAAGTATAAGCTGATTGCCTTATCTGGATAGATAGTATAAGATATCGTATGTAGGGATCCAGTTTTAAGGAGGGATTGAATACTATGATAATGTTTTCAAAAATATATGGAATCATTTTATGTGATGTTTATCGAATAAATATATGTACGTTTGAATGATTGCTTGTGTAGTCGTTGGGTACCTCAAAAGTCCATCAACATTGGAATAGTTTGGTGAAGGGGTACGCAGGCATATTGGACAATTTATTGGGGACTACAGTAGGGATGAGCTCAGACGTGTTCCCATCCTAGTCTGAACCCAGCAGAAAGCTTTCGCTGCTCAATGCCAATCATAAGCGGTCAAGACATTCCCCGAACCACAGTCTCATGTATATACTGTAAGGGGCGTGCATATCTGTGGCTTATGGATGGCGAATGCTTCTGCTGCTAATGATTGGCAGTGAACCAAGAAAGATTTCTTGGTAGGATATTTGTACCTTTTGATGATTGCTTGTGCAGTCCTTGTGTACCTTCAAAGTCCATCAACCAACTTGTACTGCTTGTGATTTCTATAGTCTGGTGAAGGGGGTATGCGGGCATATTGGACAATCTATTGGGGGTTTGCAATAGGGATGAACTCCTAGTCTGAACCCACCTCAGCTATCCCACCAGAAAACTGTCACTGCTCAACACCAATCATCAGCGGTCAAGGCATTCCCCCCATTGCTTGGGCGTGTATACGTGTGGCTCCGGGGTAGGAACGCCTCGGCTGCTTATGATTGGTGGTGCACCATGACAGATTTCTGGTGGCATAGCTCAGGTGGGTTTGGACAAGGATCTGAACATACCTGAGCTCATCCTGTAATCATTCAGTTTAAGAAAGAAAACCTTGCTATTGGCATATTTTGAAACCATGATGGTACCTTATAGGAGTGGGGACAATGCTGATTTCTATAGTCCTCCTGAAGAAGCGGGATAACCCGCAAAACACGTTGGAAAAAGAAAAAAAAAAAGATCCATATAACAGTTCCAGCCAGATAGCGATTGATGCAAGTATAAGCTGATTGCCTTATCTGGATAGATAGTATAAGATATCGTATGTAGGGATCCAGTTTGAAGGATGGATTGAATACTATGGTAATTATTTCATAAATATATGGAACAATTTTATGTGATTAAATATATGTACTTTTAGATGATTGCTTGTGTAGTTCTTGGGTACCTCAAAAGTCCATCAAAATTGGAATAGTCTGGTGAAGGGGTATGCAGGCATATTGGACAATTTATTGGGGGGGTCTACAGTAGGGATGAGCTCAGACGTGTTCGGATCGGAATCTGAACCCACCTGAGCTATCCCAGCAGAAAGCTGTCCCATGCTCAATGCCCAATGCACACTTGCTCAATGCCAATCAAGACATTCCCCGAACCACGGTCTCACGTATATACTGTAAGGGGCGTGTATATCTGTGGCTTATGGATGGCGAATGCTTCTGCTGCTAATGATTGGCAGTGAACCAGGAAAGATTTCTTGGTAGGATATTTGTACCTTTTGATGATTGCTTGTGCAGTCCTTGTGTACCTTCAACGTCCATCAACCAACTTGTACTGCTTGTGATTTCTATAGTCTGGTGAAGGGGGTATGCGGGCATATTGGACAATCTATTGGGGGTTTGCAATAGGGATGAACTCAGGTGTGTTTGGATCCTAGGCTGAACCCACCTCAGCTATCCCACCAGAAAACTGTCACTGCTCAACACCAATCATCAGCGGTCAAGACATTCCCCCCATCGCATGGGCGTGTATACATGTGGCTCCGGGATGGGGAACGCCTCGGCTGCTTATGATTGGCGGTGCACCATGACCGATTTCTGGTGGCATAGCTCAGGTGGGTTTGGATGAGGATCTGAAAATGCCTGAGCTCATCCTGTAATCATTCAGTTTAAGAGAGGAAACCTTGCTAAGATCAACAAGCTTCCCTTTGGCTCCAGTTTCCACAGACCAGTCCCTATTTATAATTCATTCTCATTATTTAGTTACCTGTTCCCACAAAGATGACCGGAGTGGAAATGCTTCTCCTCTTCCCATCTTCTGCCAGCCGAGAAGAATTTCCAACACTCCTAAACAGCTTCCCATTCCTGAAGGCCAGGACCTGCAGCTTGCAGGCTGGAGATGAGGATGAAGCAAAGAGGCTTGGAGGAAGCTGGACAGAGGCCAGGGCAAGGCTGTTCTGGAAGGAACAGGGAAAATTTGTTTCATTAATGGTCTGGGTTAGACAATGAGCAGGCAACGCGTTTCATTGAGATATATCTATATCTAAGAGCATAAAATATAGAAAAATTCCAGCACATTCCACTTTACAACATAACTAATAGTGCCTCATATCATTGGGAGGAACAGACCCTCAAGGGCCAGATAAAGGCAAGCAAAGGGCCACATCCGACCCTCGGGCCGCAGTTTGGAGACCCCTGCTCTAGAAGCTGGAAATCACCAAAGTAGATTACTACTACATATAATACTACATATACAATATAGAACTACTACAGTGCTTCCGGGTCCCATGCTAAATGGCTGCCCTGTTGCTTACTGAACACAGGAAGTCGCATGGCATGGATCCCATCAAAAGAACGCTTTGCATTTTCTCAATGAATGCAAAACATTCTCTGATTGGATGAGGTGAAATATGTGACATCATTGCCCCACCTCTTCTAATTGGAGAATGCTTTGCATTCATTGAGAGAATACAAAGCACTGGGGTGTTCAGTCGTGAATCCCAACCATGACACTACCTGCCCGGAGTTTGCATGTTCTCCCTGTGCCTGCGTGGGTTTCCTCCAGGTGCTCCGGTTTCCTCCCACATTCCAAAGACATGCTGGTAGGTTAGTTGGATCCTCTCTAAATTGGCCCTAATATTTGTATGAATGTGAGTTGGGGACCTTAGAGTGTAAGCTCCTTGAGGGTAGGGACTGATGTGAATGTACAATATATATGTAAAGTGCTGCGTAAATTGACAGCGCTATACAAGTCCCTGAAATAAATAAATAAATAGGTACTAGCAGCTCCTACACTAACACACAACCAGCGCAAGCTATAATTGCTAAGTCCCCAACTACCAGGGCCGGATTAAGAGCGTCATGTGCTTTGTGCTGAGGATTTTGGTGGACCTTTTACTGGGCACCCTTCTGCATTTCCAAGAGCCTATGCTGGCGTGCACCCAAGCTCACAAGGGCGCAGCCGCACAGGCGTAACACTAAGGAATCCTGGCATTTGGTTTGCCAGGTTTCCATAAGGGCTGTGCATCGGCGTGAACTCTGAGCTGAAAGAGTGCAGCTGCGCAGGCCTAACACTATGGAAGCCCCAAATATCTGTAAGAGCCCTGCATTGGCGTGACCCAGGCTTCCATTAGGACTGCTCATGCAGCACCCATTATCAATCCCACCACCCTGCCCAGGCGGTGCACGTGGAATGCTGGGCCCATCGGGGAGATCTTTCTCCGTTGGCCCATTGCTTTCCATGAGCAGTCTGTTCTTTTTGGGTGGCTGGTCCTATATTAAGGTAGGGGCCTGGAGCTGCAGCTCCAATAGCCCCTACGTTAATCCAGCCCTGCCAACTACTGTCAACGGCACTCAAGGTTCTCTTGGATTTAGACCCGCCATCAGTACAGATTTACTTATGTATCTTTCGCAAAGTGTATGTATACCTTCAACCTGCCTATCAATGATCCCCCCCCCCCCCCCCCCAGATGTCTATCATGATACCTGTATCTTTGTACAAGGTTGGCTTTTTCCCTGTAGATGTTACCCTTTTCCCTTTTCAAATAAAAAATTTGTCTTTGAAAAAAAAAAGATTGCCACATTCAACATAAAATAAATAAAGTGTTTTATGAATGTCACCTGGGTTCAGAATGCAGCAGGGCAACGGCTCAGCATGGAACTCACTGTAGTAGTGATGTAGTAGCAGTGCCTATTACAGTAATTTCCAGCTTCCACCGGTATGGAATATACGATACAAAGTTACATTGTATAAAACTGGACCAATGTAACTATGTAAAAATATCCATACCTGGAATTCATCTCAAACCAAAAGTGAGAGGAAGTTAACCAAACTGGAACTGCTGTTGGATTCCAGTACTGCAGTGGTCAAGATTTGCCGTTACCCTCAGTAGGTACCTTGATGTGGAAGTTTGCCAAGGAGACGTTGGTTTGCCCGGTGGTACATCGGAGCTTCAGCCTCTGGTCAGGATGTGTGTTGGCTTCCTGTTCTTTCCTCTCCCTGTTCTGCTTGTGGCCACCACGTCCTCCTTCTCTTCTCTGGTAGGCTGTGCAGCTCAGTCCCACAAAGCTGTTGGGTTTGATAAGGAAGGCCTCCAATGCAATGTTCCGCGTGCTCTGCCGGTACGGAGAATTTACAAAATTGCATAATTAGAAGCAAAATGAATGTTTGCAAATCGTAAAAAAAAGCACAGGTAGATACAGAGCAACCTGCTGACAGGTCTCCACCTCAGGTGGCCTTAGTCGTGGCCCAGGGTCCCCCACCTGATGACTGTATTGGTTCTTTGCTGTAACACCGCTACCAGTATGAAAACTGCGCAAAGACTGCTGAATGTAGAATTCTTTTTCTTCAGTGTATAACGTAATACCATTTGGACCTAACCCTAGTCTAGCTGTAATATTTCCCGCTTTAGATTGTAAGCTCCACGAGCAATGCCCTCCTATAGGCTTCTGCAATCCGTTTAGTTCCGAATTTCGATTTTACCAAATCTTGCAAAATTTGGACGAATTCCGAATTTCCAAATTTTCCTAAATTTTTCGTTCTTCCGATTCGAAAATTCATCAATTGCGATAATTCGGAAATTTGCGGTAATTCGGCAATTGCGGTACTTCGGAAATTCACGGTAATTCGGCAATTGTGTTCATTTGGAAATTCGGCAATCAGAACAGCCGAAAAGCCGAAATTCGAAAATTCAGAATTTCATAAATTCGGAAATCCGATAATTCAAAAATAAGAAAGAATATTTGGAATAACAACTAACTAATAAATAACTATTAAATTATAGGTATTGGAATTTACCTTGAAAATATGGCTGTTAGTGATACATTTCATATTTAAGTTCACTAACAGCCAAATGGTCAAGGAAATTCTAATGCCTATAATTTAATAGTTATTTATTATTATTTCAAATGTTCTTTCTTATTTCTGAATGTCCGAATTTTGGAAATTTGGAAATAAGAAAGAACTTTTGAAATAATAATAAATAACTTTTCAATGATAGGCATTGGAATTTCCTTGAAAATATGGCTGTCAGTGATACATTTCATACTTAAGTTCACTAACAGCCACATTTTCAAGGAAATTTTAATACCTATAATTTATTATTTCAAATGTTCTTTCTTATTTCTGAATTTTGGAAATTAGGAAATAAGAAAGAACATTTAAAATAATAATAAATAACTATTAAATTATAGGCATTGGAATTTCCTTGAAATTGATCAGTGATAAATTTCATATTTAAGTTCACTAAGGCCCCTTTCACACTGGGACCGCCCGAGCTTCAGCAGTAAACCGCCGATAATTTAGGGGCGATCTACCGCTGTAATAGCAGCGCTATGGCGCCGCTATTCAGGCGGCAGCACAGCACTTTTAACCCCCACACAAGGGGTTACACAGGGGTTAAAAGTGCCAGCACTCAGCGCTTCCAGAGCGGTGTACAACCGCTACGGGAGCGCTTGCCCATTCAATCTAATGGCGGGGCGGTGGAGGAGCGGTGTATACACCGCTCCCCACATTCCTGAAAAATCATGCTTGCATGATTTTCTTCAGCGCCGCGCTAGCGCAACTCCTCAGTCAGAAAGCATCCATAGAGATGCATGAAAATAATTTTTAGAGCGTTATTACAGTGGTAATTTTGGCGCTATACCACTGTAATAATGCCCCAGTGTGAAAGGGGCCTAACAGCCAAATTTTCAAGGAAATTCCAATACCTATAATTTATTATTTCAAATGTTCTTTCTTATTTACGAATTTCGGAAATTAGGAAGTAAGAAAGAACATTTGAAATGATAATAAATAACTATTACATTATAGGTATTGAAATTTGGCTGTTAGTGATTATAATTTATAGTGATTTATAATTTATTAGTTATTTATTAGTTATTTATTATTTCAAATGTTCTTTCTTATTTTCAAATTTCCGCAACTGCCGAATTACCGCAAATTTCCGAATGACTGCAATTGCCAAATTACCGCGAATTACCGAAATTACCGCGAATTTCCGAATTTTTTGAATTTCCGACAAAATAAAAAAAACTAAAAAAAAACTAAAACAAATTTTTCAGCCATGCACAAGTCTACCTTCCTATTCCTTCTGTATTGAACTGCATTGTGACTGTACTATCCCCCTGCTACAATGTAAAGTGCTGCACAAACTGTCGACGCGGTATAAATCCTGTATTATAATATTAAGATATTCAGCTTTATTCGTTGAAAGTAAACATTTTTGGGTCATTGCAGCGTCAATAAATGTTATAACAACCATAATAAATCATTTCTAGGTCCTCGACTATTAGGAAGCTGACTGTTGATTGACTGATATGAATTCCTGTACTTTGCTTTTTTTGCTGACCTCCTACATAGGACTGTATAAGATCTACGCTGTAAACTGACGAGCAAATTATGGAGACGCATTCCTATTTGGATCCGCTTCCTACTGTTTTGGTAGCTGCAGTACGCCCCCCCTTCCCATGTTCTTATCCCAATCCATAGTGCAAATTAGCAATCCGGCTGGTGGTATATCTTTTTTTGGGGGGGGGGGCGTCAACCGTCAGCTGACAACCCCCCGCCCCAGCAGTCGGTCGGCCGGGTCTCTCGCTTCTCCTCTCAGCCAATCAGGTCTCAGCACCTGCTTTCTGAACCTGGGATTGGCCGGGAGGAGAATCAGGAAGACAATAGCGAATATTAATTTGCAGTGCTCTGCACCCCAAACCCACACTTTTTGAAGCTAATTAGAGCCTCAGGCTTCTAAAAAAAAAAAAATTGGAATCCATGCGTCTGACGCCCTGCATGTAAATTATGGACCAGGTGCATGGATTGGGGGGCAGCGCCCCCGGCGCCCTGTTGGGACGGGCCGTCTCTGATCCATTGATTAGGTATCATGAAACAAACAGAAAATATTGAGTAAAGAGCGCCTACCACAGAGAGGTCCTGAGAGCTGCTGCTGACTGTCAGGTTGGCAATCTTCTCCAAGCTCTGGACCATGCGGCTGCAGGCTTTATCTTCCACCTGGGCCATCCATAAGATATGGTCGTCCACCAGCATCATGTTACTGGCCATCTCCAGCATCACGTCAGCCAGCTGAAAGAAGGAACAATATCCTCACCTTATTATATCGCAACCTCTGATCTGTCACCAAAGGACCACAATATACAAAAGAACTATTTCTGAGGGCCTGAATAATGGCAACCTGAGAATTCAGCTCCTATAAAGATTACATTGACATTTGGGGCATGGGCGCCATTCACAGAACACCTTTTACTTTTCTCAATGGATAAAAGGCATTCTCTGATTGGATGAGGTGGAGAAGCGGACAGTGATGTCACAATCTCCATCTTGTCCAATCAGAGAACGCCTTGTGTTCATTGATTACAATACACGATGTGCTGTGAATGGCACCCATGCCCAGTGAGCGATCCCTGTGGCCAATATTAAACAGAGCAGCCAACTGGCACAGGACCTGGAAGACAGCGGTAATTACTGTAGTAGTGGAAGCTACTACAGAGAGTCCCTGCTTCCACATCGGTCCCTCGGGTATGGCATATGCATATGGTCCAAGCTGGAACAATGTAATTATGCAATAAAGGCCATACCTGGAGTTTAACTTGAAAGGACCACTATGACAACCATTGGCAAAGGTATTCTGATAACTGTATGTAGTTACTCCATGCAAAAGTTGCAATATCAGTATATTGATCACTATTTGAAAGCGGAACTAAAGTCTGCAATACTTACCTCTCCTTCAACAGTCCAATATTACTCACTGGCGCCGGCATTTTCTAGTCGCCTTCCTCTGGGTGCCAGGATGTGGCCATCTTCATTGGTCGGCACTGGATGATGTCACTCCCGCTCAGACATTCCAGCGCACAAGATCTATGCATGCGCAGCTCAATGTAAATTCTTGTGTTGCTATGGCTATTATAGTGATATATGAAATAGTACATTTGAGCTATCATGCATTGTTTTTAGAAGCTAGGATGCCCCTATTTGTATGCTAATGAACTTGTTGGACTGGTCAACAGCAAAGGAAATGTTTACGGTCATTTACAAATTTATAGGTTGTGATAAGTTATTCTTACATCTTTGACTTGATCAACCAAATCCACAAACTTCTCCATCATTTTAGCCACATAGATGACATCCATCATATCCGAGAAGCTGCCCGCCTCTGCAGTGTACATTCGTAGTTGCTGAGCCAAAGTCAACACATTGGACGCATTAACGGGCATCTGAAAGACACATTCATTGTTCATTATATCTTATTAATGTATACATCACATTACGGTTCAACACTACTGGACAAAACTCATCCAATGCAAATATTTAGAACAGCGAGTCCCCGGGTTGGCCTCACCTTCCCGGGTTGGCCTCACCTTGGAGGTCTGAAATGCAACTTAGAAAGGCCTGAGCTTTCCCTGTGCTGGGCAAAGGTTTACTTAAAGGGAATTTCATTATCGTTAAAGAAAATAATATAATATATAAAATTGCAGCAGAAACCATTTTGTAGTTTATTACAAGGTCCATAAAGACATGGGTGAGCGAGTTTGGGATGGAGGAACTTTACCGGCCATAAATGAGCTTCTGGAAGAATGGTCAAACATCCCCATAGACACTCCTAAACCTTGTGGACAGCCTTCCCAGAAGAGTTGAAGCTGTTATAGCTGGAAAGGGTGGGCCAACTCAATATTAAACCCTATGGACTACGACTGGGGTGCCATTAAAGTTCATGTGCGTGTAAAGGCAGGTGTCCCAATACTTTTGACAATATAATGTATGTCCTATATCACCAATAGGCTACACTAAATATTAAAGCAGCCAATAGATATCACTGTTAGCTGGTGTCCATGTGAAGTGAAGGATCAGTTTTGGGCAGACGAACATTTCATTAGTCCAATCCTCTTCATAGGGCGGTAATCAGAGTGAAGGTCAGAAGTCAGTCTACGATGCCTTGAGTGATAATTGTTTGACGTATTACTCACCAGTATGAAGGTATAGAGAATCCTGGTGAGGTCATTGGTGTACAGGCAGTTGGAGTAATCGCCTTCCTCCCAGTGCCCCGACCGATCGCATCGACGGGAAGCCTTCTGTCCAATGCCGTTATGGGAGATGGTCGTAAAAGGATACTGCAGGCAGGGCTGATAGGCAGTAATTCCCGCCAGAGTGCGAGGCCACCTGAAAGAAGAAGGTCACAATTATTGAACGATCAACCTTTTTATGTACATGAAAAGCCTAACAACAAACCAGAAACATCATGTCGCCATCAGGATGGTCGTGCCACAGTCGTAAGGCTCGTTCTCATGCACATGTGCATAAATGTACACGTTTTTTGGACATGGGAGCCTAAGTGTGCATGAATGGAACGCATGCACAAGGACGCGTGGGGATGTCCACCACAGATACTGGCGCCTAGTGGACTACTTAAACCTGGACCCTGCATGGGATGATTGCTGGATGGTCTTTCAGCTTGTATTTCTGTTATCCTTGATCCTCAATCTGCCAGACTCTGCTATTGACTCGGCTTTCGTCTACCCATGCCTGCTGCCTACTTGTGTTACCGACCTCGGCCTGCACTCCTGACCTGACCAAGATTTTGCCTATCAATTCTGTACCCCGTTGCCAACCTCTGTTCTATCTGACTTTGACCCTGCTCATGATTTGGTCCCTTTCCATACCTCCAAACTTTTTGAGATGGGAATGAGGGACACCTATTAGCAAAAGTATGTAGGCATAGGACACGCCCCCTGCCACGCCCCCTTAAAGGAGAATTATACAAAAAAAAATAAGTAAAACCCACAAGTGCTTTCTTACCTCTACTATTCCTTTATATTGGCTTTTGAAATATACAAATACAGCAATTTAGAAATTGGATGAGAAACACTTCTTTAAAGATAAATAGTGCATTTTATATCCAACTCTATATATGAGACCAAAATGAGGGACAAACGAGGAGGAACGAGGGACAGAGGGACATTGCTCAAAATCAGGGACCGTCCCTCGAAATCAGGGACAGTCTATGCCTTTCTGCCCATCTGTTAGTGAACTTGGCTTGTGACCCATTGTTCTGTCAATTTAGCCAACTCATCAGAAACTCCAACCATGTAACTTCCGGTTTCTTTAAGCCATCAGTAATTGGAGATTTTGATGAATTGCTGTTTGGACACAACACTGGCAACTAGGGTTGCCACATCATCCCTTTAATCCAGGACACATATGGATTACACAGGTTTTGTGGCTAATTTAATGCAAATGAAGCACCAAGTGAGTTTCATTACCACCTTGATCAGCCACAGAACAACCTCTGTAATTAATATGTGTCCTGGATTAAAGGGATGATGTGGCAACCCAGTAGAGTCCGGTGCAGGATATTATGAGCAGAGATTGCCACTCCGCTCCGATACTAACCCACAAAATGGCGGCCTTCGAGGCGGCGACAACTTTCTCTTCGTTAGCTGCTGTGCCGTCAAAACAGTGAAATCTGTTCTGTACTGGACCCTACTGGGATGCCCATGTTGTGTCCAAATAGTAATTCATCAAAATCTCCAATTACTGATGGTTTAAAGAAACAGGAAGTTACATGGTTGGAGTTTCTGATGAGTTGGCTATACTGTCAGAACCAACTCATCCTAAACCCCAACCATGTAACTTCCGTTTTTTTTTTTTTTCAAACAATCAGTAATTGGAGATTTTGAGGAATTGCTGTTTGGACACAACACTGGCAACCCAATAGAGTCCGGTGCACGATATTATGAGTGGAGATTGCTACTCCACAAAATGGCGGCCTCCGAGGCAGCGACAACTTTCTCCTCGTTAGCCGCTGTGCTGTCCAAACAGCAAAATCTTCCTGCACCGGACTCTACTGGGTTGCCCATGTTGTGTCCAAACAGAAATTCGTCAAAATCTCCAATTACTGATCGTTTAAGGAAACCGGAAGTGGCGTAGTTGGGGCTTCTGATGATTTGGTTATACTGTCAGAACATGTGGTGGTGTTCTATCAATTTAGCCAACTCATCATAAACCCCAAAGATGTAACTTCTGTTTTTTTTCTTTAAACAATCAGTAATTATGAGCGGAGATTGCCACTCCGCTCCGATACTAACCCACAAAATGGCGGCCTCCGAGGCAGCGACAACTTTCTCCTCATTAGCCGCTGTGCTGTCAAAACAGCAAAATCTTCCTGTACCGGACCCTACTGGGTTGCCGGTGTTGTGTCCATACAGCAATTTGTCAAAATCTCCAATTACTGATGGCTTAATCACTTGCCGACTGCGTAGCGACTATAAGCCGCGACAGCGTGGCTCTGTCCCACGAATCGCTGCTTATAGTCGTCACTTGCGAGAATGTCTTGGTGGCAAGCGTATGCCGGCCGTGCCGTCCGCTCGTGCCCACCGCACGCTCCCTGAGTGGGGCTGTGGGTCGGGTGGACTCGGTGGCCGCCGAGGACCCGCGATGCCCTGTGACAGCCAGAACGGGGAACCGCCGATGTAAACACGGTGGTTCCCCGTTCTGACAGGCGGCATGTCAGAGATCTACTGATTCCTGTCACTGGGATCAGTTAGATCTCTGGTGCCCCTGGCAGCCCAGCCCCCATAGAGCATGCCTAGGGAACACAGTTAACCCCTTCACTGCTCCCAGCAGGTTAACCCCTTCACTGCCAATGACATTTATACAGTAATCAGTGGATATTTATTTATAGGTGACTAATGACATATTTACAGTAACCGTCACTTCCCCAATTGGACGACCCTCGTCACTTCCCC